>CM032894.1:166684-183137 GCA_019176425.1 Megalops atlanticus
CAGTTGTAAGGAATAGATGGCACATGCACATGTCCGTCAGCCGTATAGGCCACAGATCTCACTGCTGCAGTAGCCACTGACAGGCCACAGATCTCACTGCTGCAGTACCACTGACAGGCCACAGACCTCACTGCTGCAGTATCACTGACAGGCCACAGATCTCACTGCTGCAGTAGCCACTGACAGGCCACAGATCTCACTGCTGCAGTATCACTGACAGGCCACAGATCTCACTGCTGCAGTATCACTGACAGGCCACAGATCTCACTGCTGCAGTAGCCACTGACAGGCCACAGATCTCACTGCTGCAGTACCACTGACAGGCCACAGATCTCACTGCTGCAGTAGCCACTGACAGGCCACAGATCTCACTGCTGCAGTATCACTGACAGGCCACAGATCTCACTGCTGCAGCACCACTGACAGGCCACAGATCTCACTGCTGCAGCACCACTGACAGGCCACAGATCTCACTGCTGCAGTATCACTGACAGGCCACAGATCTCACTGCTGCAGTACCACTGACAGGCCACAGACCTCACTGCTGCAGTACCACTGACAGGCCACAGATCTCACTGCTGCAGTATCACTGACAGGCCACAGATCTCACTGCTGCAGTACCACTGACAGGCCACAGATCTCACTGCTGCAGTGCTCACAGAAATCCTGCTAGTGGAGAAATACCCCACTGTGAGAGAGGAGAGATAGGTCAGGGTCATCATTACTACGGTACCTGAAATTATGAAGGAAAGGTTTCACAAACCCAGACATAAACATGGAAATAAGTGAAATATTAACAGTAATACACAGTCTGGAAATTATTCTGATAACAACAATAATAATAATTCATGCTGTCATTTTCATTTTAATGAAGTTCACTTCCTGACTGCAACTCTTTGCTGCATGTTCTCTCTGTGTTCAATCAAATTGGGTCACTTTTCACATTTTCTCCGTGAAAATATGCCAAATAATTTACCATGTTAGAACTGTTATCAGCACTCATTTTATCAACATTAGGGAGTGGGGATATGAGAGACTAAAGTTATATGCATAGGCATATGTGTTATAATTGTTTACTCTCTTTCTGACATCACTGAACATTAACATTAACATTAACCCAAAACCTTTGCGAGAAGTGTGTATTTCAGCTTTGTTGACCTTTGACTAGTTTATGTATAGATTTTATAGTTCATTTAAGTGATAAATTACTTCTCAGATCCGTAATATAATACAGAACTAGAGGTGTGAATCTTCACTGGTCTCACAATTTGATTCGATCATGATTCAAAGGGTAGTGGTTCGATTACAAAACGATTCTCGATGCATCATGCTGCATCTTGTCCTCCATGTTTTTTTAAATTAATACAAGAATACAAGCCCTCAGATTTGAACTGTTTTTACTTTTCAGCTTTTTTTAACAGCCATTTTCAAAAATCAAGTCATATTTTGTAAGTAAGATTACCACAAGGTAGGCCTTTATGTAAACAGTAACATGAAACCTTTTTGTTTTTATTGCATTGCAAATATATAGTAAAAAATAACGGTTTTACATAGAAAATAAAATTATTTTACAGCTCTAGCAGCTACATACTTAGCGTTTGCTAAGTTTAGCGCCGGGTGGAAGCGGGTGATGTGATTCCTCATATTTGTTGTATTGCCGAAGTAGCAATAACCCCTTTGCGCGTACGGTCACACCGGTGTGATTAGCCATTTAGCGCGTATGCTAAAACCGGTGCGATTAGAACACTAGATTGGAAAAATGCTAGCTAATTTTAGCTTTGAGGAAACAGCGATTTACGTTAAAAAATAGAGCAAATGCTAACTGAAAACTATAAGAAGCTAAATAACGCTAATGAAAAGATAACAAACCATGCAGGCTAAGGTAACATGCACAATACATAGCATAAAAAAAAAGTTACGTGCGCAAGGGTTAAATAACATACATGCCAGCATACTGTTTTTATTGTAAATAAAGTTGGCTAAGTAACACCCCCCCTCCCTGGATACTATGTTTATCACTTGTGCCTGGTGTGATTGGAAACATGGCAGAGGGAGAGCAATTCCAGCAGCCAGGGATTAAAAACGCACCCAATATCTTAAAAGCAGATATTTGGGCACATTTCCGTTTTTATGAAAATATATTTATTCTGTTTACCTGTCAGTTAAAAGTACAGCTTTTCCACTCCACCACACTGTTTTCTGACCCATCTGCACTGTCCCTCTGTAAAAGGTACAGCCCCCAGCATCCCTCTGATGGCTGGGATTGGAGCCGGAGCTGCGCTTTTATTCATTATTCTAATGGGAACTGTCATCTTCCTGAAGAGAAGAAACAAGTCAACAATAAGTGGAGGTGGGTGAAGTCTTATTTCTGCAGTGGTAGGCAGTCTAACATAATCACAGCACCTAACTGCATGTAAGCTGTTCTCTCTCATCTACTCAGTAGGTTTCTCTTCATGGCAAACCACAAACACTGGTATCAAAGAAAGAACAGAAAAAGCTAATCATGAATTCTGGACTTAACTTGTTATGATATGGATTTACATGAGCGTCAGGAATAGAACCTATTTCCTGGGTATATTGACATTCCTAATAATTTTCACTAGACTTCAAGTGGCTTGCAATGCCATTAAATGATGGCAGATTTCCTAAAACTATATAGGTAGTCATTTTACACACACCCTCTGATAATACACAACTTGTACTGAACAAGAGAGAACTCCTTCACCTTTTTTCAAGATTGTCCTTTTCCTGTCTTTTTGACTGAAATCAAATCAGTCTTTTTATATTGCAGCTCTCTACACTGATGTTACATATGCTATTAACCACAGAGCCCGGAGGACAGAGAGAAAGGTAGGCCTGAATCAAGTATTAAATAGTTCAGGAATCATGTCACGGGTAAAGAGCTTTATAACAATTTAATTGTAAAAATTCTTCATAACAAAATGAAATTTAGTTCAGTGATATCCCTTGGTGTTACTTCACAACACTCTTTCTAAATTTGTATGGGATTATTGGTCAAATAACCTTCTGTAAAAATAAACACTTAAAGAGCATATTAAGATCATATTAAGAACCAACACTTCCAGCCCCTATCCACTCACCCTTTTCCCACCTAAAATGTAATGCAAACTTTCTTGAATCTGCTAGAAACGGAACTACTTTTGAGATCTGTGTTTATTCGTGACTGTAGATGAAAACTGCTGCAGTCTGTAGGATCAGTTTTCAACAGTAAGGTATTTAAAACTGTGAGGTAGGTTGTTGGAACTATAAAGGTGTGTTACTATTTCATGGGAAGATAAGCAGCCAAACATCCTCACAGAACTCAGTCGAACTGCTTTCCCAGAAGGCTAAGTGTGGCTGCATGTGTCAGGGCTCAGGCAGGGACTCAGCCGCAGACAGGGAGGGAGGATGCACAAAGGATTTATTTGTCCGAATCGGAATCCCAAAAACATGGTCAAAACAG
Organism: Megalops atlanticus; assembly: GCA_019176425.1. Lineage (NCBI taxonomy): Eukaryota > Metazoa > Chordata > Actinopteri > Elopiformes > Megalopidae > Megalops > Megalops atlanticus. The sequence continues at coordinate 170,148 of CM032894.1, forward strand.
GCTTAGTCAAAAAAACAGAAAAGCACATCAAACAACACCAGAATCAGATCCAAAAACGCGGTCAAGAGAAACAGGCAGAATCGGCAAAAACAGGCAGGCAGGCAGAACAGGAAAACGGCTCGTAGCAAAACAGATGGACTGAGACGAACTAGCAGCGAGACAAGAAACAAGTAGGGAAGATCTAGGGCTGGGGTGATGAGGACAATGGGATGCAGGTGCACGGGCGGGCAGGTGGAGACGATCAGGTAATCAGATGGGCGGAGACAGGGCGGAGAGCAGGGCAGGGCTGGAACACAGGGAAAAACAGTAAACAAGAGCACATGCACAGGGAAACAAAAACAGCAGTGTCTCTGTGACCCCGTCTCTCTGAACAGCAGTCTCTATGACCCCGTCTCTCTGTGACCCCGTCTCTCTGAACAGCAGTGTCTCTGTGACCCCGTCTCTCTGAACAGCAGAGTCTCTTTGACCCCGTCTCTCTGTGACCCCGTCTCTCTGAACAGCAGCGTCTCTGTGACCCCATCTCTCTCTGTCCGAAGGGTGAAGACAGCTGTGTCTACTCAGGTCAGAAAATGAAATGGTGTCCCACCAGATGACCCTCCTTCAAACAGTGACCACACCAAGTTTTTCATGGGGATACAATTGTCCAGGAAATTCAAACTTCTACAATGAAACATTTTACAATGCCATGACATTCTGTATGTAAATCTAGTCTAATAGATGAGAATATTTTTCTTGTACAATCTTGCTTGGAGATTTTAATCACAGGGAAAAACAAAATCTTGCTTGGAGATTTTAACTTGGATTTGTCAAAAATGCAGTCTCTGTATGCATATCTCTTGTTTTAATCCACTTATTTTTAATTTTATTTCAAGCATCATTAGGAGTGACCCCATCACTCCTTTTCAGATATTAAAATGTAAATATGATACTGTCATCCTGGCTTTCCTTAGCAACAGTTAATTTTATCTATGTATAAAAATTCAGTCTTATGCCAGTCTCAGTACAAAATATTTCAATGTAACATGATTGAACAGTTTCTTCAGATTTCTAAGTCTGTGCCAATACAGCTATGCCAATGTTCATGATGTATCTTGGTTTGTGTGCCATGTGGCTTAGCCGTTCTATATTGGTGAATACTCACACAACTGGAATGCAACCCGACCAAGAGGAACAACTGAGCAGAACTAATTGTTTTATAAAGTACTGTTTGTCATAGAACTGTTTAGGGCTAATGGAGAAAAGCAAGTAAGTAAGTAAAAATTCAACTCATGATACTTTTGCAAAAATAAAATGCCAATTACATTCTAGCCAGTTTTAATCTAAGTCGCATGGTAATTTTATTGAGGTGTATTCTCAGGGCCATGAAACATTTATGTCATTTTTGTGAAATTCAAAATTATAATATATCTTCTCATTCCTACTAAGAATTTAAAGTGATGATAAATTCTTCTGAATTTCTGGTTTTAAAGTGGAAAGTACGCTGATGGAGATTTTTGTGTTAGTTGTATTTGTCTGAACTAACACAAACACATTTCAGCAGCCACACCTTCATCAATGTATCTGAAATGATTTTTTGGAGGTACATTTTAGGAACACTATATGGGGCCTTATAGTATTTCTGCAGCACTTGGTGCATTTCTGACAGTTTTGCAAAGAGTATGCACCAAACATGTGGCCTTTTGAAGACCAAGTGTGGAAAATCAACCACAGGTCTGCAAAAGAGAGGTGAGACACTTCTCATGCAAACATCAGCATGTACATACTCCTCTGCCATTCATGTCTGCTGCTATACTGCAGTGCCATTGTACTTTTGCTCCTAAACAGAATACAGTCTGACAAAAGACCGTCCTGGAGCATTTACAACGGCCGACAGGCCAATGGGCTCTATGGCTAGTGTTTAAATACAAGTGGAAAGTTTGTGTTAAAAACATTTAGAATACTCTCTTCAGCTGTGGTCACTGCACTAAAAAAAAGTCCTCGATGCAGTAGAGAGAAGAGCAGCAAGACTGGTGCCGGGTCTGAAAAACATGACTCATGGAGGGAGCTAAAGTGCTTCATCTCCTCAGTGCCAGTAAAAGGACACTCAGGTATTAAATGAGACAATTAAGTTACATGGAAAAATTTGGACCATACACTAACTAAACTACTAAACTACTATTCCAAGACACACACTGTCATTGAAAGCACATATTTTGTATGAGTTAATAGTCAGTGTTTCTTTCCATTGTGAGATGTAGTGACTGTTGCTCTGGTTTGTGAGAGGAGGGGTGCATGAGATAGCAGATGAAGTGTGAACCACACAGTTTGTGAACCACAGATAGAAACCTCAGAGTCAGTTACAGGCTTTGAAGAAAAAAATACTGGACATGTTTAGAGCCTAGGGGTGATAAAACACAAAAAGTAGAGTGCATAAACCGGAGTGAGACACAAAGAACATTTACATGGTGTTACCACACCCAGCTTGTAGCCTGCAGCCAACTCCAGCAGCCCTGCAGTACTGAGAAGTGAGCAGCTCCCCACAGCTCCAGAGCAGAGAGGAGAGATTCCCCTGCACCCCATTCTCCACACTCATCTCTCACTCTGCACTTCACACCTCCTCCTCTAGAGGGCACTGGTACATACAGCTCTTACAGTGATAAATGTCTGCTGCTTGCTCTCATTACCAGCGGCAGTAATGTTCTTTCAGCATAATATTTACAGAGGTAATTACTACTTTCCTTCTATTGGCAGCACTGACAGACAAGGAAAGTTACATGAACCACCTTTTATAAAGATTTAAACATTGACATACATACCTACGGCTATTTGCATTTTACTACATATATATTGATATTTAACTATGAACTGTATATTTATGCTTGCAAGTAATTTCAATGTGAAACTTAGACATATTGACAAGACGGACAGTCATACTGAAGCTTTAGTGCCACCTGGTGGATAAAAATAAAACATTCGATTTCATTGTTCACTGCTTTTCTGTGCCATGTAACTGCTTTTCTGTAACGGTGCGACAGGATTGGTCGCCACCCTGTGGATCCTTGTGGTATTACCTTGTTGTTAGTCTTCATCTATTCGTTTGGGGACAGGAAGCCAGAATTCATTTTGGTCGTGGGAGTGGAGTGTGTGTGAGGGGAATGGAGTGAATTTTGCCTGGGCTGCAGCGGAAGAATAATGTGGGTGTGACTGTTGCTGATGGAAATCTATTGCACACCCTGTTGTATAACATACAATGCTGAAATAAGGAAGAGGTCTCTCCCGAAGGGGGGATGATAGTTAGCTGCTACACTGATTCACGCTATGCCTTTGGAGTAGTGCACGACTTCGGGATACTTTGGGCCCACGCATGTAGGAAAAGGGGGGATAATACATAACATCAAACAACAGCGGTTTGCACCAGGCCGCCGAAGATTTAGTAAATAGATGTATGATATGTGCACAAAACGGACCAGTCATTGACAAAGTGAAACATGAACCCTTGCCAGTCCCAGAAAGACCTTTCACACACTTGCAAATTGATTTTGTACATATGCCTCATGTATATATAAATATATGCTTGTTTGTGTAGACAGATTTTCCAATTGGCCTGAAGCCATACCCACTACAAAGGAAGATGCTGCCACAGTGGTTTCTGTTGAAGGATGTGATTCCGCACTTTGGACTACCGCAGGTCATAGGCAGTGATTGCGGGACTCCCTTCACTTCGAAGGTAACTCAAGGGATCGATGAAGTCCTAGGCACACAAAGCCTCCTCAAAGCTCTGGACAGGTGGAAAGGAAGAGTGGAGTCATTGAAGAGAAACTGACTAAAACTTTACAGAGCACAGGCCTAAAATGGCCTGACGCTTTGCCATCGCACAGCGCTCCTAACTGAACTACAGGCCTGACTGAGGTTCTCGTGGGAAAGCCGATGTCCACAGGTGTGAGCCGCCAGTAACAACTAGCATAGCTGCCGTGATGTGGAATGATGAAGCAATGTATATAAACGTGATTAACTTCTCTCATCTCCTCTCTCATAACCATAAGCAGGTGCAGTCTAGACCAGTGTTTCCCAAACTTTTTTTCTGAGGACACACGTTTTAAAAATGACAAACCATCACGACCCAATGCTTCTTGTTGAAAGTTTTGTGAAATGCTTATGCCTTATTATCAGAACAAGTGTGCATAAGGCTATGCATCACATTTGTAGCGTACTATGTCTACATTAACAACAAATAAAAATGCGACATCACTGACTAGGCCTACAAGTATATTAAAATGTTTGGGCTCGGTTAGTTCAAAACTTGTAAAATGAAGTTTTTCGCTTCGGATATAAGCGTGGCTCTTTTTTCTTCACTGCTTTTTTTGATTTTAGCAAATGACATGTACTGAGGCTATTATACGCCTTAAAATGTGGGGTTCTATTACCTTCTTTAAGACTACTTTGCGGCTGCATGATTGTTTGAATAGCATGGTGCAGTTTCACTCAATGAATATTACGATTTAATTATTAATTTCATTGACATTTGGTTTCACACGTGCTGTTTTGCCGCAGAGCAGGCTAATAATGGACGTGATGTTTGGAACAATGTAGAGTAACTTTTGAAATGCAATAAAACTATTTTATTTTTATTACTTATGCCGCTCGACCGGATATGGAAATGAACGAATCAGTGAGTCAAAGATTCGAATCATTTTATTGAACTGAACGAAAGGAACCAAATCACTAAAAAGAATCGTTTTGAACACCACTATGGGCCATGGAAGAAATTCTGCTAATTTATTTGGGGACCCAAATAAAATCTCCAGTCTTTGGGAAACGCTGGTCTAGACTCCCGGTGCCAGGGGACACACCTACCCATGTATTCAAACCTTAATCCGATCACTTGAGAAAGTCTCACCCTTAGGGCCCTAAGGCCCTTTCCAGGTACTCCTGACCACACGCACTGCTGTAATGGTGGAAAGCAAACTGCTGTTTGAAAGGAGTAAAAGGGCCGCTGCTGTTCTGCTGGGTATGAATATCATCCAGAAGCGAAGAGCAGCGCAGCAGTGAGGCCCAGTGAGCCCATCAGCCCTGCTGCACAGGAGGAGGGAGCACAGCAGCTGTGGAGAAATGCAGCCTGACACATGCAGAGGGGGAAGGAGGGGAGGGGGAGAGCGCTCAGTTTAAGGGAGAAATGCAGCCTGACACATGCAGAGGGGGAAGGAGAGAGCGTTCAGTTTAAGGGTCCTGCATTAGCCCCTGTTAAACTGCAACAGGTACCATGCAGATGGCATCAGAAACCAAAGCTATAACTCTTGAAGAGGGCAGCCCCTGCTGATATGCTGCTAACTATTGCTTACATGCATGAGTGCAGAGGCCATTTGCTGGCTCCTGTTTGAATGCTGGTTCTGCTGGATGTTTGGCTTTAGCCTCCAATGTGCTCGGCCTCAGTGCAGCCTGCTGATTTGCTCTGTAGCAGGTCTGAATCACAGTTCCAGGGCAGCTAATGAACACGTCTGATTACTGTTTTTTTTGGCTGCTGGTTTTGCTGGCTACTGCAGAGGGTTTGTAGTGGGGTTTGCAGCAATTACAGAAGGGGTGGGGAGATTTAAAGTACAGGAAGAACAGATTGTGATTCAGGCTGGACTCTTTTCATCTCCAGTGCTTTGCTTGGCTGATTCCGGATAACCTTTTATTCCAGAGTCTCTGATCCCTAGGGGACGTACTTTTTCAGGACAAGGGTGAGATGCAAAGTCATTGCATTACATTACATTACATTACATTATGTCATTTATTCAGGTGCTCTTATCCAGAGCAAGCTGCAACACATCAGTGCAAAGTGCATCCAGTCAGGTGTGTAAGTGCCAAACACAGTGTTGACATCACAAGACCCACTGCATATACCAGTCAGGGATTAGGAGTTCTAGAGAGATCGAAAGGGTAGTTAAATCAGATTTCTCTTTAATCCTTACAATTTGTGTTTACAGAAACAGTGAATAATAGTGATCAGAAGCAGGTTTTCTGTTCTAGAAATTCTCAGCAGCTACTGAGACCATATGAAGGTAGTACCTGCAGTGTCCACATGGTGGCTCATCTTGATCATTCAGTAATGAGAGGTGACTGTAGATGTTACTTGCACTCAAACCTGATCTTACTGACAGCAGATTATTGCCACCAGGGAAGGTTTTCTTTCACCATCTATAAATAGAAAAATATAATTACACTTGATGTATTGATCATGAATGGTGAATGGTAATTGCATTATGTAGTTTCTTGATGTATCTGTAGAAAGTTGATATTTTTCTATTTAATTGCATAGAATTGTGTGAACTTTCTTGAGAAACATGTTTTTTAAAATAAAAAGTAATTTAAAATTTTTATGCTCCAATTATTCCAATATAAAATGGTGCATGGTTATTCTCTCTAGCTAATTTTTGAATACACATTTACATCAAATAGATGTTTAAGGTTACGGTCAACTTTAGTTTTATACCATTAAGTAAAGAGGAGATCCTCTGTTTTTTCTGATTTGTGCAAGCAGTTTTTGATAAAGGAAATGACAGACAGAATAACTATGATAGAATAATAGAATAACACCCCACAAATACAGACAGAATAACTATGAAGACCTGACAAGTGTTTTTACATTTACATTTACATTTATTTGGCAGACGCTTTTATCCAAACCGCTTTTATCCGACTTACAAATGAGGCAGAGTAAAACACAAGCAAAAGGCATACAAGGAGTCACAATATTAGAAGTGCTGCATGACCAAGTTTCATCAGTTAGTAGTTTTTAAAATAAATGTTCATTTCCTTCTTCAGCTAAAATATGTTCTTAGCAAATTGCAGGAAGAAAGAGATAAACTATGATAAACGGTATCCACATGATGGTACCACACCCAGCTTGTAGCCTGCAGCCAGCTCCAGCAGCCCTGCAGTACTGAGAAGTGAGCAGCTCCCCACAGCTCCAGGAGGCCACAAGCTGGGTGTAGGACAGTGGAGCTCCAGTCTCTGAGCAACATGAGACCTGCTGTTATACTGATGTTTACCTGCTGGAGTGCAGGTAGGACTCTCTTATACTGATGTTTACCTGCTTGGTTCAGGTGGGACTCTGTTATACTGATGTTTTATTAGTTCAGGAGATTGAATCCCAGGAACTGAAAAAACATAAACAAGATGTGTTCAAAAAGACAACACTAAGCATACCTTAAGTCTGAATTAGCCCTATGTGAATAGTTTGGTTGTATATTACGTCCTATTTTAATAGCTGATGTTTGATCTCACAATTTCATTTATGCTTTATCATTACGTTCTGAGTGGTGCAACAGACTAATATGCAGTAATGAACAGAACACATGTAACGGAAGAATTACCAATGACAATTACCTCTCTCTCTCTCTCCTCCCTAGGTGTGTATATACCATTTGCACAGGCTGAGTTGAAGAAGCTGAATGGCATTGTCGGAGGGACAGTCTCTTTCCCAGCTGCAGCGAAACAGACTGGATTCTTTTCAATGAATGGCAGTCAGATTTCCAAGGTGATCAGTAGTAAAAAGCATAACCTCAGTATCAGATTACATGGCAGACTGCAGTGGGACAGCAGCACTGGACTCTTCTCCATCACTGACCTGAAGATGGAGGATTCTGGAGAGTACAGAGTACAGGGTAATCATATGCCGACTACCTACCAGCTGACTGTGTACAGTAAGTATCACAGCTAGGTTCACTGTGTTGTCAGCTGCATTACTTATACATTTTCTGTCTGTGTGGGGTGTAACTAAAGTGTGAAATATGAAGTGACACACAAGGTGGAGTCAGGGGCCAGTGCGTACTGACCAGTGCTGAAGACTCTCCTTACTTTTGTGTCTCTGCACAGATCCAGTGTCCACACCTCAAGTGTCCAGCAGGAAGAAGATGAAACACACCTGCAGTGTGCTGTGCTCTGTGGAGAACGGGAGAGAGGTCACCCTGTCCTGGCAGAGAGAGGGGGAGATACTGTCCCACACCAGCAGCCCTGATCTCAACACCCCCCTGTCTCTCCCTCTGGAAATAGAAGAGTACAGCTCCACCTACAGCTGTGTGGCTGCAAACCCAGCCAGTAACAAGACAGTGACAGTCAGACCTGAAAAGTACTGCTTTGGTGAGATACTGTGATATTTCTCTATTTAAACAGACACAGAGACAAAAGGAGAGCTCTTATTACAGTATGCAGACAGTCAGACTTCACAGTCTGAGTTAAACAGACAACCTCTTTACCATGATGTTACATAAATACAGACAGGCAGGAAAGAGTGTGTGTGTGTGTGTGTGTGTGTGTGTGTGTGTGTGTGTGTGTGTGTGTGTGTGTGTGTGTGTGTGTGTGTGTGTGTGTGTGTGTGTGTGTTTGAACCTGACTCAGCTCCTCCTGTAGTACAGTTACACTCAGCCCAGCCTGGCATTCTTCTCCATGTTAGCTAATTAGCTAGTGATCAGCAGCAGCAGAACTTCACAGGTATCAAAAAAATTAATGTAATCGCTCTGTGCAACAGAGGCCATCTCTATCAAGAAACCCACTGACCCCAGACCAGCTCTGTCTGCAGACTCACTGACACCAGACCAGCTCTGACTGCAGACTCACTGACCCCAGATCAGCTCTGACTGTAAACTCACTGTCCCCAACCAGCTCTGACTGCAGACTCACTGACCTCAGACCAGCTCTGACTGCAGACCCACTGACCCCAGGACAGTTTTACAGGGAGGCACATATATACCACTCCATCTCCATCCTGTTTCCTGTTTCATTTGATTTGTAGTTTAGCTTTTAAAGCACAAAATCACTAAAAGAGTCCACCATGCATGGAAAGTGGTGTAATAGGACAGGCTCATGAAGCAAAGATTGTCAGATGATCCCCAGGTGAGACCCTGCTGTTTTACCTGCATTTATTCAGTAAATATACAGCTCTATGATGCAAAATATATCTACTGGATAATTACTTACAAAATCCAATGCAGTAAAATCTCTGTTCTTCAAAATGAGGGAAAAGTTAGTTAAACCTAAAATATAAGTAATTGAAGCTCCAAATGAAGATTCTTGAGGAGAATTTTCAGATAAATCCCTAATAATTTAACGAACAGGTCCTGTCCACAAGTATTTGAACTCCACTTACTACTTCCTCTCCATGTCAACTGTTCCTGACACCCCTCCTCCACCCCATCTCCCCGTCTTTTCCCTGTTTATGATGTGGGCCCAGGGCCAGCTGTGATCCCTTCCTCAGACTCCATGCCAAACACACACATTGCCACACCCACATCAATAGGAACTCTTATGCCCACGTGGTAGTGAGCAGGGCATAAGAGCTCCTAATGCCTCTTATTAATAAAATATTTAAAGATATAAACTAACACTCATTTAGAGGCATGGCAGCTGTGCTCTAGGAATGGTGGCTGGTACGGGAAATTGGGACGACTGTTCTGTGTTCTGTTCTCTCGTCTTAATCAGAGACGACTGTAAATGTCTCCCAGACTCAGCTGGAATTCTCCTCATTACAGAGTCATGATTCTCCTCTTTTCTCTCTAATTCAGCTCTACAAAGGCAGCTCATCTTTTCTCACTCTAAAGGCTACAACTTGTGCATGTGCTTATCAGATCAGTTAAATACTTTTACATCCAGCCCCACCCAAACGGATCAACCCGTTACAGTTTCAGGCCTGGTAATCCACTCTGGTTGGATCCTCTAAAGTGTCCTCAGTATGAAGTGACATCCTGCTCTGTCACACACTCTGTCACACACAGGGTGGAGTCAGGGGCCAGTGTGTACTGACCAGTGCTGAAGGCTCTCCTTACTTTTGTGTCTCTGCATAGATCCAGTGTCCACACCTCAAGTGTCCAGCAGGAACAAGATGAAACCCACCTGCAGTGTGCTGTGCTCTGTGGAGAACGGGAGAGGTCACCCTGTCCTGGCAGAGAGAGGGGAGACACTGTCCCACACCAGCAGCCCTGATCTCAACACCCCCCTGTCTCTCCCTCTGGAGATAGAGGAGTACAGCTCCACCTACAGCTGTGTGGCTGCAAACCCAGTCAGTAACAAGACAGTGACAGTCAGACCTAAAGAGTTTTGCTTTGGTGAGATATTGTGATATTTCTCTATTTAAACAGACACAGAGACAAAAGGAGAGCTCTTATTACAGTATGTAGACAGTCAGACTTCACAGTCTGAGTTAAACAGACAAGATGATTCTTTACCATGATGTTACACAAATACAGACAGGCAGGAAAGAGTGTGTGCGTGTGTGTGTGCATGTATGTGTGTGTGCATGTATGTGTGTGTGTGTGTGTCAGTGACTCTGTGCTGATCAGTGTGTCTCTTACAGAGCCAGTGTCAAAGCCTCGTATCACAAACACAACAGCTGCAGGGTCCAGGGGCAGGTGCTGCTCAGTGCTGTGCTCTGTGGAGAACGGGAGAGAGGTCACCCTGTCCTGGCAGAGAGAGGGGGAGACACTGTCCAACATCAGCAGCCCTGATCTCAACACCCCCCTGTCTCTCCCTCTGGAGATAGAAGAGTACAGCTCCACCTACAGCTGCGTGGCTGCAAACCCAGTCAGTGAGCAGAGAAGCTTTTTCAGCATCTCAGAGCTCTGTAGAGTGGAGTACACTGACCACAGTGACAAAAGTGACCACAAAGCGCCTGGTAAAGACCATCTGTTATCTCTCAGCCACTGTTGCTGTAGACATGCAGAGTCATTTTAATGTTTTAGATTAAATTTCATGTTCGTATTGAACAGCATTAATTCCACATTCCTCGTCTCTCTTTCTCTCTCTCTCTCTCTCTCTCTCTCTAGATACCAATTTCTCCTCTGTGGACAGAGTTGTGCTGTATGTGATGTTTGTGTTGAGGCTGGTGGAGTTTGTGTTGGTGACACTGGCAGTGGGGCTGTTAATCCATCTCTACAGAGAGGGAAGAGTTCAGACTCAACACAGGTAACTGCACCTGTCATCACCTCACACACACCTGTACAGATAAATCACCACAGTCTGTTATACATATTATCCATCTATACAGCTGGACCTTTACTGGAAACGTTCAGGTGCAGAGCTTTGTTGAAGTTACAACAACAGTGCTGACGTGAGACAGGAATTTAAACTAGAGCATTGACCATCTTTCTGTCTGTCTTTCTCTCTCTCTCTCTTTCTGTTGGCAGCACTGAGAGAAGAGGAAAGACTAAATACCAGGAGCCAGATTCAGCCTTGTAGACACACACACACACACACACACACACACACCAACACACCCACACACAACTGACAGCACACCTTGCAACCCATTTGGTGAATTTTCCCAACTCATTCACTTCCACAGCTCACCTCATCCACACCTCATGTCTGCTATTCAGTGCAGCAATGACTGTGGTCAAGCAATTACACTGAACCACCTTTAAATCATGTTTTGAAACATGGGTAAACCTGGATGTATATCTCTAATTTTTCCTGTTTATATATAATATTGACTTGTGGCACTTGTTGGATAGATCTGGATTGGAAGATTGATTTTTATCATTAAGCAGTAATGCCACCTTGTGGATAAATGTGGAACTTCATTTTCTGTCTTTAACATGTTGTTTACTCAAAGCATAACAAATGTAACACAATTAGCGCCTGCATGTCTGGGTCCCTGCAATATTAATCAGGCTCTTGTCTCCATGTTTAAAGCAATTTGAAATTGTGATAACATTTCATGAGTAAATGGCTGCATAGCAATTTTTATCTTGCTTTCCATATTTGCTGCTCTTTGAAACAGCTGTGTTTTAAAATGTAACAAATAACAGCTATACTTTAATGACCTCCATGTGATGAATATGTAATGATTTTGGGGAAGTGGGACCTCTCCTGAGGAGTAGAGTATGTCAGTGTTACTGACTGCACAAACATCCATCCAATAAAACAGCAGCAACATCTAGAGAAACAGAGCAGTTGTTACCATTCAGATGCACAGTTTAATGCCAGTGGTTCACTCTCTGTAGTCGCTCCCACTAATACAATTCATATGACCTGGATGTTTGCTATCTGGCAGGAATACTTAAGGTCATTCTTATTTCCTTCCAGAACTGCTGCTTCTCCTACAGCTTAGTTACAGTTATTAATGCCAGACTTTTTTTAGTTGAAAACACTATATCCAATTAAGAAGGCTTAGTGTGGATTTCTTGGAAAAAAAGGGCGTTTGCCCCATGTGTTAGTGGGATTCTGAAGCGTAACAGGAGTGGCCCCGCCTACAGGTACACTCACCTGCAGCTCACTGATAATCAGCCCAGGTGTGGCTGGTTGCCTTCATCAGGCTGTTATAAAGACACAGGCTGCTGGTCTCTGAGGGAGAGACCTGGATGGACACAGCCAGTCTGCAGGCTTCTGTGACACTCCTGAGGTTTGCCTCCTCTGATTACATCACTTCCTGTTGTAGAGGTCAAAGTGCTCTCAGCCTTCTTAGAGACTGTGCTTGGCTCGGACACAAAGAAACTCATACCATTCACACGCCACAGGCTGGGTATGCGAGTCAGACAGGGTGGTTGTGAGGACAATGTTAAAAAGGCAAAGGGTGCAGGTAGCAAAGTGCTGTTTGAAAGGAGTAAAAGGGCCGCTGCTGTTCTGCTGGGTATGAATATCATCCAGAAGTGAAGAGCAGTGCAGCAGTGAGACCCAGTGAGCCCATCAGCCCTGCTGCACAGGAGGAGGGAGCACAGCAGCTGTGGAGAAATACAGCCTGACACATTCAGAGGGGGAAGGAGAGAGCGCTCAGTTTAAGGGAGAAATGCACCCTGACACACGCAGAGGGAGAAGAAGAGAGCGCTCAGTTTAAGGGAGAAATGCAGCCTGACACATGCAGAGGGGGAAGGAGAGAGCGCTCAGTTTAAGGGAAATGCACCCTGCCACCTTTGATTTGTGAACAACCAGGACACTCGGACGATTTTTTGGGGGATTAAACCATATTTGCAGATATGTGAGGAGGGAGGACAGACTTGATATGTACATCCTGAATGAGACGATATTGCATTCTACAGT
>CM032894.1:183637-221137 GCA_019176425.1 Megalops atlanticus
CTCCTGCAGGTACGCGGGACCTGCAGTGTGTACGCGGGACTCTGCAGTGTGTACGCGGGACTCCGGCTCAGTGTGTACGCGGGACTCTGCAGTGTGTACGCGGGACTCCGGCTCAGTGTGAACGCGGGACTCTGCAGGGACTCTGCAGTGTGTACGCGGGACTCCGGCTCAGTGTGAACGCGGGACTCTGCAGTGTGTACGCGGGACTCTGCTCAGTGTGTACGCGGGACTCTGCAGTGTGTACGCGGGACTCCGGCTCAGTGTGTACGCGGGACTCTGCAGTGTGTACGCGGGACTCCGGCTCAGTGTGTACGCGGGACTCTGCAGTGTGTACGCGGGACTCTGGCTCAGTGTGTACGCGGGACTCTGGCTCAGTGTGTACGCGGGACTCTGCAGTGTGTACGCGGGACTCTGCAGTGTGTACGCTGGACTCCGGCTCAGTGTGTACGCGGGACTCTGCAGTGTGTACGCGGGACTCTGCAGTGTGTACGCGGGACTCTGCAGTGTGTACGCGGGACTCCGGCTCAGTGTGTACGCGGGACTCTGCAGTGTGTACGCGGGACTCTGGCTCAGTGTGAACGCGGACTCTGCAGGACTCTGCAGTGTGTGTACGCGGACTCTGCAGTGTGTACGCGGGACTCTGCAGTGTGTACGCGGGACTCTGCAGTGTGTACGCGGGACTCCGCTCAGTGTGTACGGACTCTGGGTGTACTCTGCAGTGTGTACTGCGGGACTCCAGGTGTGTACGCGGACCTCTGCAGTGTGGCTCTGCAGTGTGTACGCGGGACTCTGCAGTGTGTACGCGGGACTCTGCAGTGTGTACACGGGACTCTGCAGTGTGTACGCGGGACTCCGGCTCAGTGTGTACGCGGGACTCTGCAGTGTGTACGCGGGACTCTGCAGTGTGTACGCGGGACTCTGCAGTGTGTACGCGGGACTCCGGCTCAGTGTGTACGCGGGACTCTGCAGTGTGTACGCGGGACTCTGCAGTGTGTACGCGGGACTCTCAGTGTGTACGCTGGACTCCGGCTCAGTGTGTACGCGGGACTCTGCAGTGTGTACGCGGGACTCAGTGTGTACGCTCTCTGCTGTGTACGCGGGACTCTGCAGTGTGTACGCGGGACTCCGGCTCAGTGTGTACTCTGCAGTGTGACTCTGGCTGCAGTGTGTACTGGGACCCGGCTCAGTGTGTACGCGGGACTCCGCAGTGTGTACGCGGGACTCTGCAGTGTGTACGCGGGACTCTGCAGTGTGTACTCGGGACTCTGCAGTGTCAGACCTCCCCTCCGCATTCTGTGCCTCAGCATTCAGCTCATTGCTGTGAGAACAGGGACAATTACATGCTTGTAGCTGTAAGAGTAATAATTCAGTAAGAGTAATAATTCAGTAAGAGTAATAATTTTAAGTAGGAGGGGAAACTCTGGGGCAGATGAAGGCTCCTCTGTTACACACAGAGAGGGAGGAGAAGAGATGAGGAGAGGAAGGAAAGAGGAGACAGAGAGGGAGGGAGCAGCTCTGGTGCTTAAAAGCCCTTTAACTGAAGTTTTAGGTAAAGAGCAGTATAATCTACAACTCCATCAAGCTCATAATCAATTGCAGCGTCATAATAAAACAATAAAAGAAAAATTAAAGGATGATGAAGAGAACAAAAAGTTTTTTTAAAGAAAAAATGCCCTACTTCTGGATTTGACCAAGACCCCCTCATCTTCTGTCTCCTATCTTCTAAAGTAAATTGCAATGTTGTTTGTTAAAAAGTAAATTAACAGTGTTATACAAAGAATTAACAAAGAGTAAATTCTTAACACAGTGCTGAAAACAACACTCACATACACACCACAACATCCAAAGGTCCTATAATATCCAATAGTCAGTAACACACACACACACACACACACACACTCTCACACGCACTCACACACACTCTCTCACACACACACACACACACACACACACACACACACACACACACACACACTCTCTCACACACACACACACTCTCCCCTGTATTGCCATCCATTCGTAATGTGAGCATGGCTCTCAGACGCATCTAGTTTGCCTGCTTATTAATAACAGCCAGTACAATGAGCCTCTGTGCACTTATCTTGTTTTAATCTCTCCTGATTTTCAACAACACTAAAGGATGTTGAAAGTGTTGAGAAAGTTCAGCCGACCTAATCTTATTGATAATATTTACTGGCTATTTGATTAATGATCAGCGAGGAGAATAGATGTTACTGAGGGTTGTGTGATATCTGCAGTCAGCCTGGCTGCACGTGGCCGCAGCTTCCACTCCCCACAAACACGCATCCTGCACAGAACACGCATCCTGCACAGAAAGCACCAGACTCCCCACAAACACGCATCCTGCACAGAAAGCGCCGGACACTCATTACATCACAGCTGCTCAGCACCGTGTACATCAGCAGGATCTGAACACTGTGCTCTGAACATGAATTCGACTCTGTACCTGTTTAATACATCATACAGGACATTGTGTGCATGGGTATTGTGGCAATATGAAATATATATGTGTGTGTGTTTGTATATGCGTGAAAATAGTGTCTGAGTGGTGCAAATCTGTGTAAATGCTGCCTGACTGGCCTTCATTTCAGACTGAATTGTCCTCACCGGGCCTGAAATGTTATCACTGTGGATTGGGTCATTAGTTCTAAATCAGGCCAATTCAAGCCTCTGAAATAACACAAGGTTACTATGGCAACCACAGACACTTCTACCTGCTCTAACACAGTCACCGTGTTCCACCTGCTCTAACACAGTCACTGTGTTCCACCTGATCCAACACAGACACTGTGTTCCACCTGATCCAACACAGACACTGTGTTCTACCTGCTCTAACACAGACACTGTGTTCCACCTGCTCTAACAGACACTGTGTTCTACCTGCTCTATTAGACACTGTGTTCTACCTGCTCTAACACAGACACTGTGTTCTACCTGCTCTAACACAGACACTGTGTTCCGCCTGCTCTAACACAGACACTGTGTTCCACCTGATCCAACACAGACACTGTGTTCCACCTGCTCTAACAGACACTGTCTTCTACCTGCTCTATTAGACACTGTGTTCTACCTGCTCTAACACAGACACTGTGTTCTACCTGCTCTATTAGACACTGTGTTCTACCTGCTCTAACACAGACACTGTGTCCACTTGCTCTATCAGACACTGTGTTCCGCCTGCTCTAACAGACACTGTGTTCCACCTGCTCTAACACAGTCACTGTGTTCTGCCTGCTCTAACACAGACACTGTGTTCCACCTGCTCTAACAGACACTGTGTTCTGCCTGCTCTAACACAGACACTGTGTTCCGCCTGCTCTAACAGACACTGTGTTCCGCCTGCTCTAACACAGACACTGTGTTCCACCTGCTCTAACAGACACTGTGTTCCGCCTGCTCTAACACAGACACTGTGTTCCGCCTGCTCTATCAGACACTGTGTTCCGCCCGCTCACTTCCTGCTTGTTAGGGTAGGACTGCAGAGCTGGAGGGTGACCCTGGCCTGCCAGCACAGCACTGTGAGGTCTTTGGGAGGGTGACCCTGGCCTGCCAGCACAGCACTGTGAGGTCTTTGGGAGGGTGACCCTGGCCTGCCAGCACAGCACTGTGAGGTCTTTGGGAGGGTGACCCTGGCCTGCCAGCACAGCACTGTGAGGTCTTTGGGAGGGTGGAATCGTAACGAGCTGAGAAACACAGACCCTGCTGTGACTGAATGATTACATTACATTACATTGCATTCATGTAGCAGACAGTCTTACCCAGAGCCACTTCCAGCACAAAAACCTGAAGTGTATCAAATCAGACCAGGCAAACCAGTGAGCGTGAGTATAACACTATTCAAGCCCTACCACAAGTTAACCTGTGTGACCTGACTAGACAATGGAAGCTGAGTGTACTACAATACATCAGTCACTAGATCACAGAATCCAAAACACACTGCAATGCTATATGTTAAATGAACAGCAAGTAATACAAATAATTGGTATTAGGAGGCAAGGATGGAGGTGGGACCAAGTGTCAGAAGACTACCCAACCTACCTACCACACCCTCGGGGGAAACACTTTCAAATTATTCATGAAATTATTTTCTCCATTTAATTGCTGAAGACAGGTAGATTAATACATTTACTGCAGTAGTGTGATGTAGTAGCACGAGGCTGGGCTCATTGTCCAAGAGGTACTGATGGAATTAGCAGGTGGGTCCATGCTGTAATAGCCCTGAACCACAAGCTCAACCGCAATCAGTGAATCTCCAACACTATACAGGTAGGTAAAGTGGTCTGTAATTTTCTCCGTATAAGAGTATCTGATGAGTGTATGGAAATGCCTGGTTTTTAAATACAGATGTGTTTTACTGAGGAAAACCATCCAGCCTAAGCAATGCAGGAGAGATCTCTTTGTCTAATCCCACATATCTTTCTTATCAGGACCAATTACATGATTATTGAGCAATCTAATAAATGAATCTATATTCACTCCATGTTATCGCTGTTTATATCATTCAGGAAGAATCCAACAGACACCACAGCCAAGGTGGGAATTCTGATTGTAACCACGGTAATGGAGGGGGAGCAGGATGTGTGTGTGTGTGTGTGTGTGTATGTGTGTGTGTGTGTGTGTGTGTGTGTGTGTGTGTGTGTGTGTGTGTGTGTGTGTGTGTGTGTGTGTGTGTGTGTGTGTGTGTGTGTAGGGGGGTACCTCCCCTCTTTAAGACTTTGGAGTTTCCTAGAAAAGATCTATCTGCCACATGCAGATCTGTATCTAAGGCTTGGCTGTAAGTGGCCCGGTCAGCGGTCATTAATGAATTACCTATTAGATCACATTACAGACTGAAGCTGGCAGAGTCACGTACTTCAAGGAGCAAGCAAATTTAATTGTACCACATGATACCAGAAATAGATTAAATAGTAGGTTTAGATTTTAAAATAGATTGAGATTAAAAATAGATTATGCACTTAAAATGTACATAAGACGTGTGGGTTGCTTCTATGTTTGACATAATTTACATCAAAGAAAATATATGGGATATGATTCCATCTGTACCAGTGCATTGCAAGCACTTGAAATGCAGAGCACAGCGGGAGGTCTCCTTAGTACACAACCACTAGAGTTACAACAGCGCCACTATGTGGCAGGAAAAGGAATGACATTCTTGATGATTCCGCCGGAGCCTGGACCAGTTCTCTCAGACTGTGCCCTCCATTCTTCAGCTTCTGCAGCTGATCAGACACCTGGAACAGCAGGGGAGAAAAGAAGAAAAGCAAGAGAAAAGCAAGAGAGGCCACAGAGGAGCTGAACTGACACCCAGCCACCAAAGTGCTGGGTCTGCAGTCATCTACACCAACAGAGCACTGGAGGAATGGGTCACTGTCAGCCCTGTCAGTACATTTGAATTCCTCCTCATCACAATGTGTTCCATTCATCTTCAGCAACAAGTGAGACATTCACTAGGTTCTGTATACTGAAACTCCATACTTACTATACACTGAAACCCCATATTCACTGTGTACTGAAACGCCACACTCACTGTATACTGAAACTCCATATTTACTGAACACTGAAACTCCATATTTACATGTACTGAACCTCCCTGCATGCTGTGCACTGACACTGCTTCTGCAGCTCTGGCTGGGTAGACAGTGCAGACTGGGCCACCTCTACCAGGATATGCAGATGCCTAAATGCAGTGTTTGTGTTGGTGTCGGCGTGTGAGTGACACGTGTGTGCTGATCACTAGTGCTGTGCAGAGTTTTATACCCTGCAGTCACACAGTGCACACACACACATCAGACCCTGCACTCACACGGTGTGAGAATTCATATTTCAGTGTGTGCCAATGGCTGAATTCACATTTCAATGTGCACCAATAGCTGAATTCAGCTGAATTCATCGTTCCAGTGTGCACCAATAGCTGAATTCATCATTTCAATGTGCACCAATAGCTGTGTTTCTGCCCTTTAAAGGTAAAGTCCCCCCAGCGCACAGGAAGCAGTACATCAGCACCCAGAAAGAGCATCTCAGATGGCCATGGAGACACTGGGAGGCACTCTGATTATCTTACTTTGTGAGTAAACGTTTATTTATTGAATACAATTTAAATTAAATTTTTTTTTTACATTTAAATTAGTTTCTTTCAAACTAAAATTTCATAAAACATTTTGTTATATTATGATCAGCAGCAGGTAAGTCATATGTGCAGAAGTTTTACTATAGGCAGGAGTTAAGGTATGAGTGATTATATTGTATGTAAAGCAGTGCTTAGCATATTTCACCCACATCTATATGACGACAAGCTTTCAATTCTTTGCTACCACCTGAACATCGTGTTACAGAGCAGATCTGTAGGATATTCAACATGCTTTTCAGATGTTCGGGCAGATAAGGTGGGACCTGGATCAGCTTCACCCTAATTTTACCCTTTACCCTTTCTTCTACTCAACTTTACTCAACTTTGCTCAAAAGTTCATTTGAATCTCATGAAATATAAACTTGAAGACAACCAACAACAATTGCACATATTACCTGAATCAAAGTAAGCTAACTAATAAGTTAATACACGATTAAATGAATAACAATAATGAAAGCTCTTTCTGAACAGTTATTATGGTCTCAGTGTTTTTTTTTCAGTATTTATATGCCTCTGGACACAGTTCAGTATTCTATCTGTAATTTCATGGGATGCGTCATGACAACCTTTTCACTGGTCAGATTGTCATTTCTAATCTGTTTCATTAATGTTTAAATTCAGTTTTCACTGAAATAACTTTATTCCTCCTGGGGACTTTCAATTCTTCCCAGTAATATTGTGTTGTCAAGAGAGATTACATTTCTTCATTTCTTAGCCTCTATGTATAATATAATCTCTGTACACTGAAATACACACAGTACTACCACAGTAACATACCTTGGTATTAACAAAAGGCTGTGTGTAATTTTACAGAAAATGTAAAATTCTGTCAAAATTAATTGATATATTAATGAAAGTGTGCAAAATAATAAAAAAACTCATTATAAGCCATTTTTATTTTGTATGTCATATTTTTTCTAACACAATAAATCACAATAAATAAAACGTAATTGCTTTTAATTTCATTGCTTTTTCAGTTAATCTTTTTCATATAAATTTTTGACTAATATTATGTATCTGTATTTCATATCTATATTTCACAAATCTCCACTATAGCACAGAAGCCAGAGAGTAGCTGTATTAAGATTACAAAGGGCTGTATTATAGTGCTACCTCCCATTATGGGATTCTGTGTAAAACCTCTTCTAAAGGCAATGTTTCAGGTGTTATAACTGGCCAGTGCACAGAAATACCTTCCACCTCTCTTTTCCTGGTTGTCTTGCCCTTTCTCTGTCTAAATATCAGTATTAATTTGGACTTGTTTTTAATAATTGCACCATGGGTCTGTGCTTGAAAGATTGACCTACTCCAACTTCATATGGCCCAAAGTGGTGAATAAATATGAATAAATTTAAAAGAATAGATCTAAATGTACATGGTGAATATTTGTGTGATTTGTGGAAAGATCAGTTTTTGGTGTGTGTAAAGTGAGCAGATGGTCAGACTGAGACCCACATCACGAGGAAACCCACACACCCGAACTCCCGCCACCCTGACCTCCACCCCACGTGTGCCATTTCTCACAGACGAATCTCTGCTCCTCCACTTGTACAGGTGTGGGGTCCTCTCTTCAGGACAGAGTCCCCGGAGCAGCTGTTCTGGGATCAGTCAGACGTGGGGACAATGTTACTCTGCACTGTGATGTAAAGAACAATGTGGAAACTGTGTGGTTCCGGCAATGCTTTGATTCAAATCATTCAAAAACACGGTTTTCAGCTCGTGAGGCACTAAGCAATCCTCTCCCACGCGTGAGTTTTGAGTGGAACGCATCAGCCAGTTCCGTCAGCCTGAGGATTGAGAACTTCTCTGACTCTGACCTGGGACTCTACTATTGTGCTGCAAAGAGTAACAGGATATACACTGATAAAGATGGAATAATACGATCAGAGGAATTTTACCAGTATGGAAATATTACCACCATGCTTTTATACACAGGTGAGAGAGCAGCCTCACAGTCCACCCTCATATTCATAATTACTACATACAATAACTAAGTATGATTATGTGTGAAGCTGTTTCCCTGCAAAAATGTCATTTCCTGTTGAATGATGGGACAGGTGCAGCAGACAGAAAATGAAAACCTACAGGAAAGAAAATCAAATACAAAAGGGCAAAGCAGAAAATATTAAGAATTAAAAAGGAAACTGTAATCTAACTGTTACAATGTGGGTTTTTAAATCTACACGGCGGCTGTGTAAATAGTTTAATAATAAATGCAGGAAATGATTACAAGCAGGAAAATTGACTTATCAGCACGTTTGATAGAAATTTTAGAAAACTGCAAAACTTGTTTAAATTAATAAATAGGTATATAATACTGTGAATGTTGTGGTTTAGTTCATTCCCATGTTTGCTGAATTCTGTTATCTTCCCAAACGAAATTAGCAGATTTTTTTCTTTTAAGCTTAAGCCACGAAAGCACAAAGGATTTTCCACTTTGTTCCTTTGTAGTGTTTGAGGTGCTTCTGTAGACTAGCCTCTCTGCACAGCAGTTAGCGTTGTGTCTCTGTGTGTCACCTGTGCCAGG
Source organism: Megalops atlanticus (assembly GCA_019176425.1). Lineage (NCBI taxonomy): Eukaryota > Metazoa > Chordata > Actinopteri > Elopiformes > Megalopidae > Megalops > Megalops atlanticus. The sequence goes on from CM032894.1 coordinate 192,313, forward strand.
TGCCCCCTCTGGCCTGTGCCCCCCCCCAGCGCCCCCCCTGTGGGCTGTGCCCCCCCCAGCGCCCCCCCTGCAGGCTGTGCTCAGAGCTGCCCCCTGCTGCTCAGTGTGTGTCCGGTCTCTGCCCTGCTGTTCGCGCTGATCTGTTCTGCCTGTGTCCACTGCCTCCACTCCAGAAAAGGTACAACGCATCTGCACTCACACACACACACATCCACACACACACACACACACACACACACACACACACACACACGTTCACACTCTGTCTGTCACACCCACACACACACACACACAGACACACACAGACACACACACACACACACACACAGACACACACACACACACACACACACAGACACACACACACACACACACACGCACACACACACACACACACACACACACACAGACACACACATGCACACACGCACACACACACACACAGACACACACACGTCCACACTCTGTCACACACACACACACACACACACACACAGACACACACACACACACGCACACACGTCCACACTCTGTCTGTCACACCCACACACACACACACACATCCACACACACACACGCACGCACGTCCACACTCTGTCACACTCACACACACACACACACACACACACACACACACACACACACACACATCCACACACACACACGCACACACGTCCACACTCTGTCACACACACACACACACACACATCCACACACTGTCACACATACACACACACACACACACACACACACACACACACACACACACACACATCCACACATTGTCACACCCACACATCCACACTCTGTCACACACACACACACACACATCCACACATTGTCACACCCACACATCCACACTCTGTCACACACACACACACACACACACATCCACACACTGTCACTCACAGTTGTCTGATCTCTGTGTCCAAACCCATAGGGCCATCTGTGACGCAGCAAACGCAGAGAGAGGCAGAGAGAGGAAGAGGACATGCGGTATTTTCTTGCACGGACAGACAGACAGACACACACACACACACACATCTGCACATCATGCTATAAGTTGCTCTACTGTTATGTTGCGGTAAATTTTCTCTGTTTGAATAAGTGGGTTTACATTTTTCCTCCTGGGCAGAGAGAAGAGGAAGGGCTGAATTATGCAACACTGGAGGTCAGAAAAGGTCCCAAACGGTCCAGAGCCAAACCAGCACAGAGCACAGACTTCTGCACCTACTCAGAGATCAACAGCGCAAGGTTACACTGACCACTTTACTCCTGATCTGCTCAGAGATCAACAGCGCAAGGTTACACTGACCACTTTACTCCTGATCTGCTCAGAGATCAACAGCGCAAGGTTACACTGACCACTTTACTCCTGATCTGCTCAGAGATCAACAGCGCAAGGTTACACTGACCACTTTACACCTGATCTGCTCAGAGATCAACAGCGCAAGGTTACACTGATCACTTTACTCCTGATCTGCTCAGAGATCAGTAGAGGAATACTCTTACAGCATATGTTATGAAACATTTAAGACTGCTTTGCAAAAGAAACAATGATATGTAAATTCAGACAGCACATATAAAGAAAATAAGCAGTTCAGAGTAATATTCCTCAGCATATTTTCATATGAATAGCAGTTTTTATTCTTTCCTTTTCCCTCTCCTGCCTGTTCTGTGTGTTTCCTGGCCCCAGGCCTGTGGTGATGCAGTACTGAACGCTGTCCTTTAAGATGCCTCTTCATGCCTGACGTCACATTGCAGAACTGTGTTTCACTCTGCTTATCAGCACCTTATTCATAAAATAAACACAGCTTTCACTTTGACTGGAGTGCTGGCCTTTTACTGTTATAGTCACATTGACAAAACTCTTCATAAAGTCAGCGAAACAGAAGAACAGAAGTCTATGTGGACCAAACTGTGAATCATTTTTCATTGCTTTCACACAAAATGCATTCAATGACCACATTTTCCAAAATCCATGAACTCTTTTGTCAATCATACTCCACCACCTGCAAAACACCATATATTTGCAGCACATTTTTCAAATGCTAACACAGTTTTCAAAACTGTTAAAAACACATTCAAAAGAGAATGATGGCAAACGTCATGCATTTCTGCAGTAACCATATTGAAATATATAGAAAATCTTAGCAGAATATTTACAATAAAATGAAATGATAATCATTCCAAACACAGCTGATTGCAATTTCAGCTGAAAGCCTACCTAGGTGTCCTGTTTTTAGCCTTGTTACCAAACAAACAAAAGGGGGTGGCTTCGGGATGATTTTGCTTGGATCAAGGAAGACAGGTTGGTGGGGAAAGAAGAGTGGCAGGGAGAGGGAGAATGCGTGGAGGACAAGGGAGAGGAAGACCAAGAGCAGTGGTCTCTGATGAGACAAGGGCCACAATTATTGCCTATGTTGTAAACCATGGCCTCTCTTTGAGAGAGGCCGGTTCAAGGGTGCAACCAAATCTGCAGCGTTCAACAGTTGCATCAATAGTATGAATTTTTCAGCAAGACAACAGGTGAGATGTGCATCCTTCAATGATAATTGAACTACATATTACAGTACAATACAGTATGTTTACATTTTTACATGTACTGACATTCTGAAATATATTGATTGTTTTGTGTTTTACAGTAGGATCCAAAGGTTGCCTCCCACAGGAGGGAGAGGCAGAATATTTTCAGATGCGCAGGAAATTGCCATTGTTGACATGGCAATTGGCAACAACGCAATAAAGCTGCGGGAAATGGTGTGTGAGTGAGTGCTGGCCGACAATATCACTTCTGGGAATGTGAATACGGTCCGCACAACGACAATTGCCAGAGTCCTAGAGAAACATAAAATAAGGATGAAGCAGTTGTACACTGTACCCTTTGAGAGAAACGGTGAACGTGTGAAAGAACTCCAGTATCAATATGTCCAGGTAAGATGTCTGTTCAATAACCAAACAGAGTACATACACAGCTATGCATGATGTACAGTACTGTAAAACTGTGGATTTATTTTATTTCAGAGAGTAATGGAGGTGGAAGCCAAGCAAACTGCACATACATTCATCTTTGTGGATGAAGCTGGATTCAACCTGGCAAAAACACACCGCAGGGGAAGAAATGTGATTGGATAGAGAGCAACCGTGGCTGTCCCAGGCCAGAGAGGAGCTAATATCACAATGTGTGCAGCACTGTCCAATGATGTTTTGCTGTTACACAAACCACTCATTGGCCCCTACAATACAGAGGGGCTAATTTCTTTTCTGAATGACCTGCATAATCAACTTGTGCCAGCGGAGGAGAGAAGTCAAGGGTCAAGAAACTCCCCTACCTTCGTTGTTGTGTGTGATAATGTGACATTTCCCAGTCAATTACAGTATGAGTGATTATACTATACATGTTGTTGATGTTTTTTTGTAATTATTATTGCAGCCCTGGAATTTCAGGAATTTGTTTTTTTGTTTCAACTTTTTATTTTTCACAAGTAAATTACCATATGCAAAGATATAGCAAAAATGAAGGATATTGAAGCAAATTGCTGCATTTCTGATTCATTCTTGTTACATATACTTTAGTACAGTCAATAAAATGAAAAGGTGTTATTCTTATTCTATAATGAAATACTGATTTATGTGAAAAATCATTCAAACTTCAAAGATAAAAGTTCATCATTTATGTAATGCTCCCTGTTGTTAGTGTTTTTTAGGTCAGTGTGTTATGAGGGACAATGTATTTTTTCTGAGTGAGAATTGTTGCCAGTGTTATGGTCGAACGAGCTTATTTTGAGACATGTATGAAGTGTTTTGGCGGTTTGAGTGAGTTTTGGAGGTGAGATTGTTTGGCCAAGATGCATGTTGGTAATGCAGACTGTATGAAGAGTTTTGAAAAAGTGGCTTCAGTATTGACTGATGCTTGTTAGCAATTGTGTTTGTGATTGGTGAGTCCATGGGTCACATTATATGACAGCCATATTAAATTCTGGTTGACATTTTTGTTCACATTTTTCAAAAACACATCATTTGGTGCAGTGGGTAGAAACTTCACATACGTGTTTTTGAATGAATTTGGTGATTTTGCTGAATGGGATGTTCCACTACTGAAAAATGTGTCTTATAGCGAAAATAACATCATAAACTGTTGGATTGTTTTCACACAAACGTTGGAACATCATAACCTGATGGATATTCCAGAGGGAAAGCTGATTGGCGCAGAAACAGAGACACAGAGGGAAAGCTGATTTGCGCAGAAACAGAGACACAGTGTGATTCATGTCTGTCCTTTGCGAAGCGTCTGCTGGGTGTAACCGGCTGAGGCGAGTTCTGCTGTCAGCCGTGGCAGGAGGTGACCTTTGCCTGGACCACTATCATCGCTGTGGAGCCTCTGTTTCAGGCTGAGTGTCTGGATGGGGTGTGTGTGTGTGTGTGTGTGTGTGCGTGCGTGCGTGTGTGTGTGAGAGAGAGAGAGAGAGAGAGAGAGAGAGAGTGTGTGTGTGTGTGTGTGCAAGCGCGCATGCGTGTTTGTGTGTGTGTGTGTGTGTGTGTGTGTGTGTGTGCTCGTGTGTGTGCGTGTGTGTGTGTGTGTGCAAGCGTGCGTGCGTGTTTGTGTGTGTGTGTGTGTGTGTGTGTGTGTGTGTGTGTGTGTGGGGGGGGGGGGGGGTGTTGACCACACCACTTGCTCTCTATGCTTATAAATGCTAATGGAAACTTTTGAGGTTTTGAAGTTTCACCCTAACAGATGCAAGCACACACACATTCCTACACACGCATGTATACATATACACATATACACACAGACAAAAACATGCACTCACTCATACACACATGCATACCCAGACACACGTACACACAGGTATGCACTGAATAAACTGTTTTATTCAATGTTTAATTTGTTTTTTCATGATATCAGGACATATTTTTTATGTGACACATCATTTTGATTACAGATGCACATTAAAGCAGTCCTCAGCTGAACTTTTGCAACTGACTGGCATCCATATATTTCAATTCAATTCAATTCATTTTTATTTATATAGCGCTTTTTACAACACAAGTTGTCACAAAGCAGCTTTACAATGATCCCAGGCCTGAGACCCCCTGAGAGCAAGCCTAAGGCAACAGTGGCAAGGAAAAACTCCCTAATAGGAAGAAACCTTGAGCAGAACCCGGCTCAGAGGGGGAGCCCATCTGCTTCTGGCTGGCACTGGGCAGGCAGAGTTAAAAGGCAAACTTAAAGTTGAACAGAGTACTTTAAGATATTTGAGATTAGAAGATAGTGAATAATAAGGGCAGAGTGATCATAAAAATGTCTTCTAGGTTGTCCAGTTCTTGAAATGCAGCTTGCTTGATGGGCAGGGCGGCGAAGTAGCAGGACTCGACGTCGGGATGAGAAGCTTGGACTCCAGCTCCAGGCAGGAGCCCAGAGCAGGAATAGGAAGCAAACAGAAAAAAGTGATTAGTGGCTGATAAGAATGGCAGGGATGTAGAACAGGGAGGCAGGAGAGGAGGGGCATTGAAAGGTGCCAGTGTGCAACAAGGAAAAACCCCGGCAGGCTAACATTATGGCAGCATACCTAGGGGACGGGAGGCAAGGGACTGGCATAGTCATGAGGGCGACCCTAGGCAGTCAACACCAGATCACGGCACAGAGTCCATGATAAAGTGACAGCAATGACCACTTAGTCCACCAGAGACTCTATGAACCACGCCAGCACCAGGCCATGTCCCTCAGCTGAAGGATTTACTGTATAGATATGTTTTGAGCTTAGACTTAAAGTTGGAGAGAGAGTCTGCTCCCCGAATCTTGGAGGGTAGGCTGTTCCACAGGAGAGGGGCTTGATAGGAAAAGGCTCTACCGCCTATAGTGGTTTGCCCACTCTTGGACGATGAGAAGCCCGGCATTTTGGGAACGAAGGGCTCTCTGCGGAAGATATGGGTGAAGAAGGTCCTTAAGATAGGGAGGGGCAAGCCCATTTAAAGCCTTAAATGTGAGTAAGAGTATTTTAAAATCGATCCGGTATTTAATGGGTAGCCAATGGAGAGAAGCTAGAACTGGGGTAATGTGTTCAAAGCGTTTAGTTTTAGTTAAGATTCGAGCAGCTGCATTTTGTACCAGCTGAAGGGGTTTTAATGAGACATTAGCACATCCTGACAAGAGGGCATTACAGTAGTCTAATCTGGATGTTACAAAGGCATGGATTAATTTTTCAGCGTCCTTAGTTGATACAATTTTCCTGATTTTGGCTATATTTCTCAAATGGAAAAAGGCTGTCCTAGAGGTGTTAGCTATGTGGGTTTCAAAAGACAGCTCAGGATCAATGACAACACCAAGGTCTTTGATGGCAGCACTCAGGGCAAGGGAGACACCATCAAGGTCCAGTGTAAAATGAGTGAATTTGCTCCTGATTGAGTTTTGGCCAATTACCAATATTTTGGTTTTGTCTGAGTTCAGGAGGAGAAAATTTCGGGTCATCCAATTCTTTACGTCTGTTAGGCAGGCCTCCATGTTTGATATATTCAGGGGGACATCGGGTTTGACTGATATGTATAACTGAGTATCATCCGCGTAACAGTGGAAACTAATGTCATGTTTACGGATGATATCGCCAAGGGGCAACATGTATAATGAGAAGAGCAGAGGCCCAAGCACAGATCCTTGTGGTATACCATATCTTACTCTGGAACGAGCCGAAGATTCATTGTTAATGGAGACAAACTGATACCGTTCTGATAGATAAGACCTAAACCAAGATAGAGCCTGTCCGCTTATGCCAACCAAGTTTTCGAGGCGGTCGAGGAGGATACGATGATCGATGGTATCAAAGGCTGCACTTACGTCTAGTAGCACAAGAAGAGAGATACAGCCATCGTCACAGGATAGTAGGAGATCGTTGAGCACCTTCAGGAGAGCTGTTTCTGTACTATGATGAGGTCTAAACCCGGACTGAAAGACTTCCAAGATATTGTTAGAATGTAGAAATGCACAGAGTTGTTTTGATACTGCTTTTTCCAGAATTTTCGAGATTGGCCTATAGTTTGACAGGTCATTGGGATCTAGATTGGGCTTTTTCAGAATAGGCTTGATAACTGCTACTTTGAAGGACTGAGGTACATGTCCAGACATTAGGGAGGCATTGATAAGATTTAATAGCGGTGTGCCAATTGCAGGCAGTAGCTGTTTTAGGAAGCCGGTTGGTATGGGGTCTAGTTTGCTGGTAGAGTTATTAGATGAATTGATGAGAGAAGAAAAGTCGCTAAATTCAATGGGTATAAAAGAGTCAAAGCGAGAGGCGGGCCTAATGGACATACCTACATAATCTGGGACAGGGCTGGCCAGGCAGGAAGCAGAAGTCGATGAAAATTTTTGTATATTGTCTCTTATCTTTATAATTTTGCTATCAAAGAAGTTCATGAAGTCATTGCTACTATAAATTGCTGGTATGTTAGGGTTAACTGATGCGGGACTCTTAGTTAATCTGGCGATAGTGCTAAACAGAAACCGAGGATTGTCCTTATTTCTCTCAATAAGGGTAGAGAAATATTTGGATCTATTAGCTGTGAGGGCATGCTTGTAGGTCAGGAGACTTTCCTTCCACGCCAGGAGGAAAACCTGTAATTTGGTGGAGCGCCATTTTCTTTCTAGTTTTCGCGTGGCTTGTTTGAGAGCACGAGTATGGTCATTATACCAAGGTGCAAGCGTTACGGTAATGTGTGGGTTTATCCACAACTTGATAGAGTCTAATGGGTTCGATGATGGACAAGAATGCTGTTCTGAACGGGTCATGTTCATTATCCATATGCACATTAAAGTCACCTACTATCACAGCCTTTTCTGTATTGACAACCAGGTCAGATAAGAAGTGAGCGAATTCAGATAAGAAGACACTGTAAGGGCCAGGTGGCCTGTAAACTATTACAAGGGTAAATAGCTGAAATGCAGTCTTGTCAGGATGTGCAAAGCTAAGTACTAACAGTTCAAATGAATGAAAGTTATAGCCAGGTTTAAAAGTGGCACAGAGTTTGGAGCTGTGTACAGCAGCAACACCGCCACCTCTACCAGTAGGTCGAGGGACCTGGTGATTACTGTAAGGGACCTGGTGTCAGACTTCAACTGACTCTGCAGTGGTCATTTTAGACATTATTAATTGGATATCTGTAATTTAGTTTAAAGATGCAGTATTTGTTATTCAGTTGCAGATATTGAAATAAAATCACTTAGCAGCTAAACTGGAGAAATTTGAAATTGTCACTGTGGATAACTGCAATTGGTTGTCTGTATAATTGAATTATAGATATCTGTAATAAAATGATTCATACACACCTGAAAAAATTAATGTTAGCACAACCACAGACAGAGACGTGGTTTTTAACTGAAAAGCAAAGGTCACTGAGACTGCACAGTGTGCAGCAGCAGGTTCTCAGGAAATGCACAGTGACTTCCTGTTCTGCAGAAACCTGTGTGAGCAACCCTAACCCACTGATCCACACAGCGCCCATCTGTGAATAAACATCAACAGCTGGAATGAAGGCAGCAGCACTCACAGCGGTCCCAACATACAGCCAAACACAGACACGCACACACACAGACACACGCACACACACACACACACACACACACACACACACACGCACACACACACACACACACACACACACACACACACACACACACACACACACACACGCACACACACACACACACACACGCACACATACACACACACAGACACACACACACACACACACACACACATACACACACACAGACACACACACACACACACACACACATACACACACATACGCACACGCACACACACACAGACACACACACACAGACACACACGCACACGCGCACACGCACACACACACACAGACACACACGCACGCACACGCACACACACACACACACACACACACACGCACACACACACACACAGACACACGCACAGTGAGTATAATTGGAGATGGGGATGACAGCAGTGATTGCTGCAGGCTGCTGACGGAGGCTCTGACGGGGGTCTGGGGGACCATGCGGCCGTCTGCGGTGAGCACTTCCTCTGCACTGAGAGCGGCTGGCCGGAGCGGGGCGGGGTCCGGAGACCCAGCATCTCTGCAGGAAGCTCAGCAGAAGCTGCTGGAAACTGCTGTGGTTTTGTAAGCTGTAGCACCCAGTGCAGCCGCAGCATCAGAATGCAGAGGTCAGCTCAGAAGTGAGAACACTGAAGTACAAATATCTCTCACACACTCAGGTCATTAAATGAAGTAGACATGAAAAAATCATGAAAGTGTTGCTAAAGCTTTCGCATTCAGCTTTACAACTCATTGTGGGTTATGTGCAGTTATATATATATATATGTATATGTAAGTCATGGGCTATCAGTAAGAGAAGGTGACCCAAGAATGCAATACAGTAAATTTACCACACTCAATAGTGGTATCTAAAGTATTGTGACAGGCAAAACAACAGATCAAAAAGTTTGTTCTTGGTGTCATGATAGTTACTTGGCTTCAAATATTTATGGGGCGTGGAGGATTGTAGGGGTGGATAAGATATGCTGAAGATTTTTTTCTAAAGGTTCAAGGCAAGGGAGAATGTTGCAGTAAATGCAGGGTGCGAAATATGGGGGTCTCAGGAAGTCCGAGACCCCTTGATTGACACTTGAGACCCCCTGAAAGCCTCAACAGCAAAATTTTGGGGGGTCTGTGGAAAAATCTTTAAAAAGTGTTTAAGATGGGAAGCATCATGCCAACCCCTTAATAATTACCATGGTGATGTGAACCGGAGCGCTCTCTCAGATCAGTTCATAATGCATTTATGATGCACCCAGGGTTCCTTGCGATGACCTTTTAATGGGACCCTGAACATGAGCAGCTTAAAGATGTAGCGGATCATCTCTCCACAGATCAATACTCTAACATTTATTCTACAAATCCTCCTTCAGTTTAGGGTGACAGGCCATAGAAGGACTCCTGTTAAGACTTAACATGTTAACACCAGACCCTGTCACTCTGGATCAATATTGATGTGTCCTGACATCTTTACCAGTCATCTGCATTTCTGTAAAGTCATTACATGCAGTGGAGATACACTGTAAAATACCATGTTTAAACTCCAGGAAATAGAAAGGTGTTGAAAGTCATGAGAAGGAAGGACATGAAAAGTGCACTGAATGGTTCCTTCATTGAGCCAACTCGGCAATATAAAACAGAAAACACCGTTCTGACGGTTTGACGATTTGACAGCTTATGTGGGAGTGGTACAATCCAGCAGCCCTGAGACCGTGAGCAGTGATACGCTGTGTACACAAAGCAGTGTGTTTAAACAGCCAGCGAGGAGCAACGAACAGGAACAGGGAGGGCCAAAACCAGCGACGACACAGCTAAAAGTATCTCAGGTAGGGTGGTGGGTGGGCCACTCCCCAGTGGCTCAATCGGTAAAAACACTTGCCCTGAGTGTAGACTGAGCGCCACAGCACCGGCTCGAACCCGACCACGCCACGAGCCGACAGTGACCGAGAGCCCACAGGCAGAACACGCTGGCCTCGCTCCGCCGGGTACAGGGGTGGGAACATCGGCAGAGGCCTCGGTCCCATTAGCAACAGCGACTCCCGCTGGCCGATCAGGCACCTGTGATCCACGCAGCCAAAGCTGCTTACGAAATGTCTTCCTCCGACTTATCTCTGCGCTAACTTAGCTTGTGCGTTGCACTCAGGGCCGTGGGAAGTACTAATAGCGTTTTAATACGTTTATTTTTTGCATCTGGCATCTGATGTGATCACAGCACTCTCTGCCAGATACAGAAAAAATAAACGTATCAACACATTTTAAATAATTCTCCTTCATGGCGACAGAGGATCCTTTACAAGAAGGGGCAACGACTGTGTTTCAGACTCTTAGGGAATGTGTCATTATTATCACGTCGATCACCCTAAATGCAATGCCTGTTCATAAATGCTCTATGCCATTTACCATATATGTGATATTGATATAGATAGATGCAGATATAATGTAAAATATCATGTCTTTCTATTTATCTCTCATATCTTGGTTACATAGGGCAGTGTTGCCATTGCCATTAATTTCACATGGGTAAAAGTAAGGTATGGGAAAGTCTTTAGACTTGCATTTGCAAAGGCAGTGTAGAGCTGAGGGTGTTTAGTTATCTGCACTGGTCTCATGGGCCATGCAACACGTACAGGTAAGGTTACCTGGTTTCCCACTTAATCTGAGGTTCGTTGCAGACCTAACAGGGATGTGCTCCTCCCTCCAGGCCTGCAGAAAGATCCGGGGAAGATATGGACATCATTTTAGCCCGACTGAAAGAAGTGAAGGCCTTCGAGAGGTTCCACCCCAGCCTCCTCCAGCAGATCTGCCTGTGCGGGTTCTACGAATGCCTGGAGAAAGGCATCACCCGTAAGTCACCTTCCGTTTCCAAACAGCGCACTCTTTCTTTTAAAATCACACAAACTGTGACCTCCCTTTGAAAAATTATTTGTCACTTGCAATTGTTACTAAAAATGCCTTTTAACCCTTAAAGCCCGACAGACGTAGCCTGCGTCCAAATTCACATCCCTTCTTCTCGGTTTAATTGCTCGTGAAATATTCATCGCTGACGATGCTACTTGCCTGTCTATGCGACGAAGTGTTGGCGAGAAAAATAATTTTGAATTTACATCAAATGTAATCATAGTTACATACAGCTCTGCGTCCATCTCCACACCCATTACTCTTGTTTGAATTACTCATGAACTCGTCATTGCTAATATGGAACACATATCACAAGAGAGAGCGGAACCGGAGCTTTGTAACGATGCTAGTCACATATTTGTACATACCGAAGTAATCACGTTATGAAGACAGATCAAGCTTCTGCAAAATAATATCTTTACTAATTTCTTCACCCATTTTCACACTCCTGCCTCTCGGTTGAATAAGTCTCGAAGTCCCTATCGTTGTCGAGTAACCCGGTTTTGAAATCAGAGCACATTTCTGCATTGTCTCCAACATAGGGCTGATATTACATCCCACTTTGTATGAAAAATAAACACAAAATAATGTATTTTCTTTTCATTGCAATGATTCAAAAGTTGTGGTCAAAACACGTGCCAAGCTATGAAACACAATCTACACACACAATCCACACACTACATACAATTATTTATTTACTTATCCATTTACTACCCCCCCCCCGGCCGAGGAAGCCTCCCGTATTTTGCAACCTAAATGATGGCAGGTATGGGTATGGGGAACCCCCCGTTTGCCACCGGCTATTTCGCACACTGAGTAAATGTGAAATTCATAAAAATTTGACCCCAAAATACAGAGTACACCATGGATCAGCATTAGGGCTACAGCAGACTAGTGGTAGTATCATGTGTTGTTTCACTTGTTGTACTATAGTATACCTCAGAAATTGTAGCATAGAGCTGCCATGAGGCATATTGCAACATTTCAGATTTATTTGTTTGGTATTACAATATGTACTGTAAACTTAACTTTTTTGCAATGCAGAACTAATCTATGCAAAAACAGAGGATACTGCAACACATAATATATACATTTTGCAATGCTTCAAGTCGTTTCTGTTTTTTAGTCCATTGTATTTTGAGTGCCAAAGTAGTCTGCTGGGAGAGAGCATTTGCTCTAGCTTTAGCATGAGTCACTTTTGGGTGAAGTATGAAGTGTTTTGGTGGCTGTAGTGCATTTTGCAGAGAAGATTAACTGATCTGCTCATATGCATGGTTGTTAAGCACACTGTGTTAAGAATTTTAAAACTTGGCCATGGTATTGACCTAAGTGTGAAAACGGTTGTAAAAACTGTAAATAAATTAAATTAAAAAATGAAATGGTGTGGGAAAGAGAGACAATAGCTAAGAAGCCTTCACACCAAACAGACCCTCATCACACAGGATTATTTAAAGTCACAAAATTACATTTGCACAAATTGCCTTTCATTTATGAACTTTTTATCACAATTTCAAGCAGTCAACATAAACACTTTCCAGAAAATCCTAGGATCCGTCCAGTTTGACTCCAAACGGAATCTTTATGATGAATGTTATGATACAGTCTAAATGTCATGTTGTACAGTTCACTGTGCTCAGAAACTAGCACAATTAACTTCACCGCTACCTTCTCCATTTTTGGTGGTTGTTATGGGAAACGACAGGTGTCACTACTCCGCTTGTGATTGGACAGCTGTCAAAAAAGCGCCTGAAAAAAACTGAAAAAAAAAACGCCCTGAGCTGCAGAAACAAACGCAGCGACGGTGTAAAAAAATACTATTACTGGCTTCGCTATCTGCGTCGGGCTCGGGTCAGGTTCGGACATAAAAAAACAGAATGCCTGTCGGGTTCGGGTCGGGCTCGGTTACTACTTTCTCGGACTCGGGTCGGGTTTGGACAGAAATATGCGGCCCGAGCCGCACTCTAGTGTGAAGGAGAGCCTTCACCACCTCTTCCTAATTGTTAATTGTTGTCAATTATTGGTTAATTTGTCACCTGTGTTAATTTGTTTGGTGGAACCAGCCTATTGGCTAACGAGTCACACCTGAGTAATTGAAGGTTGATTAAATACAGGTGTAGCTGCAGGGCAGTAAAAGGCTCATTTTGCCCCTGCTGGTGGTTGGTTTAGGCTGGTTTCCTCTGTGACATTAGATGTGACTGTGGATGTGATTATGAGTGTGACTGTAGATGTGACTGCAACTGTAGATGTGATTGTGATATTAGATGTGATGGTGGATGTGATTGTGATATTAGATGTGACTGTGGATGTGATGCTTTCAGATCTCAGCATTACTGTTTAACTCCACTGTCAGATGGTGAAGCTCCACCCTCACAGGTGACCCCCAGCTGGTGGCCAAGGTGTCCTGCAGATCCCTGTTAGTACAGCAACAGTTTTCATGGAGACAGCAAGCCCTGGAAAAAGACCCTACATGCAATTACAAAATGAATGAATTACTACCAAAATTCTGTCTAAACAATTTCATTTCATTCATATTCAGATTACAGGATAATGCAAGAAAATTCCATCACCCTTTTGGTGAAACTTTAAGATGAATGTTCTTCTCTCTGGTGTCGAGATACAACACATATTCATCTGACTCACCGGTTTCTGCATGCGTCTCAGCTTGCCTGAAAGACATTTCACAGTGGATGGTGGGTCATCGCCTGAAGCTGAAACTGGCTAAAACTGAGATGCTTTTCTCATCCAAGTCCTCCCTCTTTCAAGAGCTCTCCCTCAGCCTAGACTCTACAAGCCTTACCACCAATAGCACTGTCAGCAGTCTTGGTGTAATGCTTGATTACAACTGAGCCAACTGTCCTTCTCCTCTCAGGTGACAGCGGTGAGTCAGGCTTGCAGACTATTCCTCTACAACATCTGAAGGATCCGCCTCATTATGTATTGTACACAGATCCTAGTTCAGGCCCTGGTCCTCTCACACCTGGGCTACTGCAACTGCCTCTTTGCTTGCCTTCCTGCATGTGCAATAAAACCTCTACAACTAATCCAGAATGCAGCTGCACGACTTGTCTACAATCTCCCTAAAGGTAGTCAAGTTACTCCCCTCCTCATGTCATTTCACTGGCTTCCTGTTATTGCTTACATCAAGTTCCAAACCTTGATGCTGGCATACAGGACAGTGAATAGAACAGCCCCCTCATACCTGCAACCCCTCTTTAAACCCTATGTTCCCTCAAGATTGCTGCACTCTGCATCCACAGGGCAACTGGCTGCTCTTCTCAGACACGATCCCTGTCTGTACTGGTCCCTCAGTGGGGGAATGAACTCCTCACAGGGGTCAGGACAGCAGAATCACTGGCCATCTTCTGACGCAGACTGAAGACCCACCTCTTCAGACTGCATCTCACTTCAACTTCAATCCCCACCTGCTAATACCTGCTACCTCTTGCATTTGATGCCAATTTTATGTGTAGTATTACAACATATTATAATTTGTGTTCTAGAGACTGTTGTATTGTAGTATACTTGGCTTTTGTCAGAGGGCATAAGTTAGGTTGTGGAAGGGTTTGAATAGTGTTATGCTCACACTCACTGGTCTGGGAGTGTTGTTAGCCAGGTCTGATACTGAATGGATGAATTGAATGGATACACTTATGTTCTATTGCAATGGAAGTTGCTCTGGATAAGAGGTAAAAATAATATTTTACAGCTGTGCATAGCTTGTGGACAACTTAATAAAATCAGTGATTTACCAGGAATTACAGTTTTTATCAATTGCTCAAAAGTGACAAAAGATAAAAAACTCTGACATTTTGTGCAACAGTAAATTCATTTGTAAAGCATTTAAAGATGTCATCTTCACTATGGACACTTTCTGTTCCTTCCTGTTTTATTATGTGTTTATGAATGTGTGTAAGGGCCCATTTTCATTTACTGATCTCATAATAAACAGCTTTTTGTCATCATGTTTGCCTCCAAACGGTCAAGCATGAGGGCGTGAGTGTCTCGCTGGTAGGGAATTGGAGAAGCCACACCCACCAGGTGTTAAAAGGGGGGTTGTGGGGAGGGTCTTATTTATAATAAATGATGTTTTTTGTATGTTTCTGTACAAAAGAGGTTCAGCAAGCTTCTTCACAAGTAGTTTTATCAAAATACATTTATCAAATACATTCAACAAATATATGAATTGCCTTCAAAACGGTTCATAAGAGCATAAGAAGTTTAATGACGAACCACATCATTCCATCCAGCTTTGCTGAGCATTTGTACTCTAGCCTGGTATTGAGCACTGAATGGCTTTGTTCACACTGAAGCTCAGTAGTTACAATGCCAGCTTTCTGTTTACTGAGGGTAACTGCAGTGATCTGTTCCTTGCTGAATCTGGGTACATCTCATACTGTTCTCTAAAATGTAGAAATGAGTGATTTCCCTGATTCACACAGTCACTGGCATAAAGATCCATGAGCATGTTAAGATTCTGCAGTTAGTACTACATCGCACTGTATAATGATGGATGCAAGTCTGCATTGCAGTACACATTTTACTTAACACAACATGGAGAATCTACTGTAAAGCTAATGATTATTGTATTTACATACCTGAACATACTGATGCATGCCTCCTTTCCTGTTCCTATCATATGGTACACTGTAAACCCAAAATAGGTCCAGCTCTACTCCTGACTGTAGCGGGGCGAGCACACTGTCCCCAGTTTAAATTGAAAACCATTAACCTGATACATACAGTATACATACATACAGTACATACAGTGGTTACAGCAGAGCTTTATTTGGCTTACAATCTGATGAAGGGATCACCCCTGCTGTGGGCTGAGGTTGCTGACCTCCTGTGTGGACATCAGAATCAGAGAAAAATCATCAAGCAGCCTGCTTCTGCGTTCAGCGTTGCTTCTGTAGAGAGACTCAGCAAGTACGTTAGAAAGTACATTAGTACTGAGCGTTGTTGCCTGTTTGACCAATTTTCCATAAAAGTGAGCCTACAGCCACTGAGTGCAGTTGAATCAAGATTAGATTCTTTTAGGAAATGCAGTGACTGCAGCGATTTCACAGCATGCAGGAACAGACCCCGCGGTAACCGAGCTGGTGTCAGACTGGCATGCAGTGCTTACCACATTTTACACATCTGCTGGAAATACAGTCTAGAAAAGAGAGTGATTTAATGCATTAGAATGCCAGACTGTTAATTAGCAGTTATTGTGTCATAATGGAAAACTGGGGTTTCTAATGGTGACCAATGATCATATCAGTAAAAGTTCCCATGAATCTTTACATTGCATGTGAGAGATGAGACTAAGACTGCAACCCTGGGAGTTAGACAGCTCACATGCTGCACAAAAACAAAATATTCAGTAAGATTCAAGGCCGGTGCATGTACACTGGAAGCAACATCAGCATGAATGTTAAAATTGCAAAGCAAGAGTCCAGTCATGGCTTCAGAAGAAGACAATGGCAGGTTTTAGATGGGGAAAGAACCAGAGTGTCTTATTTACTATGGGATTGATTAACTCAGTTCAGCACCAGCCCTGACCTCTTCCCCTTGGCCCTTACTGATTCCACTTCAAAGATCTGAGAGGCCTGGATGTGAGTAAGCAAAAACTGTGTTCACAATTTGCACAATGGAGACTCCAAGAAGAAGGATTCCCCTTTTCTCTGATTCAAAGATGAATCAGGGATGGGGGGGGGCAGGCCCAGAAGAGGAATGAACATTTCCCTGGCAAATGAAGTTCAGCCAATTAATGTAAAAAAAACATAATGATGATGCAAAGAAAGAAATTAAATGTAGATTTCAGTTTGAGTAATCACTTCAGGTTAAGAGCAAAACACATACGAATGAGAACAAACAATAAACAAATGAGAACAAGCACATACAGTCCGCAGAAGGAGAACCTCTGGATATGGGGCTTTGTGTGTGTAACTGACGCACAGACCTGCTGCAGCCTGGGCTTCTCACAAGCAGCACTGCAGCCTGGAGCCTGGAGCCTGGAGCCTGGGGCCTGGAGCCTGGAGCCTGGAGCCTGGAACTGCTGCTGTTGCTGTTACTGCTGCTGATACCCCACTAATAGGGGCATTTGTATCCATTAACAGTGAAGTCCGCCCATTGCACAGCGATGATTGGGTCAGTAAGGACCAATAGCTGTTTCACTTGTAAGAAGTAAAGTCCGCCCATCGCACAGGAAGTTTTGTCTGGAAGCCCCGCCACTCAAAGACAGAGACAGCCATGGACAGCTTCTGCATCACTGTGATCGTCGTACTCTGTGAGTTATCATAGTTATGCATTCTTACGGCAGTCTACATGTATTCATTTAGCTCTAAATGGCAACCATATACAGTGCACTGAACTTTGCTTTTGTAAAGTATGCCTTGCACTAGTGGTTTTCTTTAATTGTGGTTCTTTAATTCTTTAAGTGGTTCTTAAAGAAAACCATAAAACTGTGTGATAGGTCTGTGTGGGCAAAAACTACCAGAGGAGGGAGATTTTAAAGAATAACTTTCTTGTACATTAATGCAGTAGCCATGAAAATAAAATGATTTACCCAGCTGTCCCTGTACAGGTGTGCAGTCCTCTCTTCAGGACAGAGTCCCCGGAGCAGCTGTTCTGGGATCAGTCAGACGTGGGGACAACATCACTCTGCACTGTGATGTGAAGAACGATATGGACACTGTGTGGTTCCGGCAATGCTTCGATTCAAATCATTCAAAAACACGGTTTTCAGCTCATGAGACACTGAGCAATCCTCTCCCACGCGTGAGTTTTGAGTGGAACGCATCAGCCAGTTCCTTCGGCCTGAGGATTGAGAACTTCTCTGACTCTGACCTGGGACTCTACTATTGTGCTGCAAAGAGTAACAGGATATACACTGATAAAGATGGAATAATACGATCAGAGGAATTTTACCAGTATGGAAATATTACCACCATGCTTTTATACACAGGTGAGAGAGCAGCCTCACAGTCCACCCTCATATTCATAATTACTACATACAATAACTAAGTATGATTATGTGTGAAGCTGTTTACCTGCAAAAATGTCATTTCCTGTTGAATGATGGGACAGGTGCAGCAGACAGAAAATGAAAACCTACAGGAAAGAAAATAAAAAGCTAAAGGGAAAAGTAGAAAATATTAAGAATTAAAAAGGAAACTGTAATCTAACTGTTACAATGTGGGTTTTTAAATCTACACAGCGGCTGTGTAAATAGTTGTAATAGTGTAATAAATGCAGGAAATGATTACAAGCCGGAAAATTGACTTATCAGCACGTTTGATAGAAATTTTAGAAAACTGCAAAACTTGTTTAAATTAATAAATAGGTATATAATACTGTGAATGTTGTGGTTTAGTTCATTCTCATGTTTGCTGAATTCTGTTATCTTCCCAAATGAAATTAGCAGATTTTTTCTTTTAAGCTTAAGCCACAAAAGCACAAAGGATTTTCCACTTTGTTCCTTTGTAGCGTTTGAGGTGCTTCTGTATTTTCTGTTCTCTTGAGAGCAGATTGCTTGTATGATATTTTACTAAAAGGAAATGGAATGTGATCCATTGGTTTAGCTCTCATTTGCTTTATATATGTAATTACCTGGGCCACTTAGAATGAAATGCACTTTGTGAAGCTCTCTTTGTGACATTTCATTTTTCAGCCATGCAAATAAAATTTGATTAATTGGATTGATTTTCACTTCATTTCACTGTCAAATTGTGTAATTTGATATCAGTGTATTTTCATTGAAAATATTCAGAATTCATCTGCTTTTTCATTTCTGTTTCCCTGGGATTGGTCCATTGAGACTAGCCTCTCTGCACAGCAGTTAGCGTTGTGTCTCTGTGTGTCACCTGTGCCAGGTGCCCCCTCTGGCCTTTGCCCCCCCCAGTGCCCCCCCTGTGGGCTGTGCTCAGAGCTGCCCCCTGCTGGTCAGTGTGTGTGTGGTCTCCGCTCTGCTGTGCTCTGCCTGTGGATACAGGCTGGGAATGTGTCAGGGTGAGTCTGTGCTCCTGAAACCGCACAGTGCAGTTCTGGTGACTCTCCACCCTAAAGCACCCTCTCAATCACACTCCTGAAACCGCACAGTGCTGTTCCGATGACTCTCCATCCTAAAGCACCCTCTCAATCACACTCCTGAAACAGCACAGTGCTGTTCCGGTGACTCTCCATCCTAAAGCACCCTCACAATCACACTCTGAGTGTTACACGGAGGTTACCATGACATATTTTCTAATTAAACAATACATGACTGTTACATGAGCATAGAAAGAACACATTTCCATGAAGAATTATTACACAGTGTGTGATTGCGGTCAGACTGTAGCCTGATTGCGGTCTGATTGCGGTCACATTGTGGTCACATTTCTATCTGCCTATTAACCAGATGTCTGTGGATGCTGTTTTTCCTTCTCAGCACTGAGGAGGTCCCAGAAGAATGAAACACACAGAGAGCAGGTATTTACAGGCATTATATTATCCTAAATCAATGACAAATGTAATATAGATTCTTTTTTGATCATGAATTTCTCATATTTCTTGAATAGGCGCAGTGCTATAATTACTTACGATATAATTAATTAATTATTCCTTTGAGGTTTTGTAGAAATGTGCACTATTTGCAGCTATGCTGGTTGTGTTAACATCACTAAAGTGATTCTAAATGGTGATTAGTTTCAAAACCTGCAGTTTTGGCCCTGCTGATATCAGGGTGTTATAGTGAGTGTGATTTTTTTGTCCTATATGATGACGATATTCTCCACTTATAGGAAGAAGGCCTTTTGGAGGGGGCAAAGGACCTGCATGCTCACACTGAAGTCAGATACTTCAGGCTGTAGCAACAGGGAAATTATCATTCAGCTATTTTCAAAAATAAAAAGTGTGTGGAATATATTACATTGTAGGAGAAGCTGTATCTCTATTTCCACCTCACCTGTCTTACAATGGCCACATAAATGACCTCTGAAATAAAACATTTTGTGCAAGTATGTTTTTGTGTCATAAATTGTCAATCGGGCCATTGGCCACCCTCAGCTCAGACTGAGAGAAAGCTTGCAGCCCTCCATATCTGTCAGTTCTTCAGGTTCCTCTGTACTTTGCATCTCTGCTTGCCCCTTCTACCTGTATTGTGCATCTCTGCATGTCCTTTCTTTATAGTGCGCATCTCTGTGTTTCCTCTCTTCCTGTAGTGTGCATCTCTGTGTTTCCTCTCTTCCTGTAGTGTGCATCTCTGTGTTTCCTCTCTTCCTGTAGTGTGCATCTCTGTGTGTCATCTCTTTATAGTATGTATCTACAGGAATTTTCACCCAATGATAAAACACTTTCCACCCTGATAAATGCATATCTTTAAGGGGGCTGCTGGGTAATTCAACGTTGCACACAAGGAGAAGAGGAAGCCTTGCCCGGCTGCAGCACACAGGGACTGAGCTGGCAGAGAGGGGACATACACACCTGTCAATAATGTCCCCTGTCATATGGCATTCTGTAAGAACAAATCACCTGTCCCGTACTACACACACATATTCCTGAGGCAGGTGAATCAGTGGCAACAACTGAAAACAAGAACTAGCTGGCTAGCATATACAGAGGGCATCACCTTTTCTTGTAAAGCACTGTACTTTAACAATGTCTTTACAAAGACGAGATTGGCATGATGGTTCCCTGATGGTTCCCCTGATTTAAATGGTGACCTGCTCCGTACAGAGCACAGTGCTGTGAAACAGCCGGCACTGGGAACAGCCCCTCGGTTTCTCCCTCTCTGTCTGTGTGGGTGTGTCTTGTCTTTGTTTTTGTTTACAGGTCCACGTGTTTCCTTGTCCCGCCTGCCTCCCCGCCCTCCTGTTACCCGGCCACGCCCATCACCTGAAGCCTGTTCCACACACCTGTGTCTCGTCCCCTCATCATCTGCCTGCCTGCATATACCCTGCTCCATCTCAGTGCCTTAGCTGTTTTGTTCCTGCCTTTGTTTGAAAGCATGTTTAGTACCTGCTTGTTGCTGACTCTGCCTGTCTTAGATTACCCTTCTGCCTAATGCCCTGGATTTTTGCTGACCTGTTTGCCTGACTACTTTTTGCCTGTATCAACCCTGATTCCTGCCTGCCGTTTGCCTGTCCTGATTGCTGGTGTGTCTTCCCGGTAACAAACTCTGCCTGTAATCAAAATTCTGACTCTTATCTGCCGTTTTGGATATTGTCTGTAAGAACAGATTTTTGGCTGTTGGCTTGGACTGTTCTGACTTTACGCATGGGGGTTTTTTTTTTTTTTTTTTTTTGGACTTGTCTATAAAGAATAGCTGTTTTGTACTGCCTGTATTGTCTGTGCCCAGGTCCTTTCCTCACAAACTGTGACAGGAAAGTGTCTTTCACCACTTTGCCAGGTACCTCTGTTCCTATCGAAAGGTCTGGAGGGGGAAAACGGCACACCGCCCTGCCTCTGGCAGTGACAATGGTGGCGGAGACGGTCGAGACGCTGCTCAGAGACAGAGCGGAGGTGTGTGGGTGTGTTAGTGTGAATCCTGTAGCCCCCCCCAATAGAGTCGCAGGAACGTATGTGTCTTGCAGGTCAGTGAGTCTGATTCCCCTCCGGAGGGGCTCAGTCAGTGAGTTAGGAGATGCAGGCTTTATCTGTACTCGTGAGGGAATCGCAGCCCTTACATCACCCCTAGGTAACATCAGTGTATAAAATCAAGCTCAAATGCATTCATGTCTCTGAGTGTGTTTGTATACAGAAATGAAAGCTGGAATGTGTACACAGTGAGAGACGCAAATCAGTCTCCTTCTCACATCCTCCCTCCTGCTTATCAGAGCACCAGCACAGCAACCTGACCTGGTCTCTGCATTTAAAGCAATAACCACGCACAAAATTTCTCTTTGAGAAATTATTGAATCTTTTTTTTATTGACCTGGTTGTTTTGAATGGGCATTCAGAGAGATCGTCATCTGGAGGTTTGTGAGGAAACAGCTCCCCCTCCTGACTCCACAGTGCTATGACAGGCACAGCACAGCCCAGAGAGCCACACCTCCACCTGCAGCTCCTCCTCAGTGCTGAGGAGGTGAAACACCTCCACCTGCAGCAGTGCTAACAGCTGGCGTTTTCCCAGCAAAACTGAATTGAGATTTTGTGCTTTTCCCAAAAAACTGTCAGTTGAATAAAAGCAATTGTGTGAAGTGTGTCAGCTGAAAAACATTATGTACTTACAGCAGCAGGGAGCGTTCTCCCCTGAGCAAGAACAGTCATCGTCAGCGTGATGAAGAGTTCAAAAGCAGATGTTGTGGAGAGTTTGGTCTGTATCTTTATGGCACTTTGGATATTTTCACATGAAGCTGGCAGTGCTGGTGTATTCCAGTGAGGGCGTGTTGCAGCGCGGGGGCGTGTTGCAGCGCGGGGGCGTGTTGCAGTGTGGGGGCGTGTTGCGTGTTGCAGAGCGGGGGCGTGTTGCGTGTTGCAGTGAGGGCGTGTTGCAGCGCGGGGGCGTGTTGCGTGTTGCAGTGAGGGCGTGTTGCAGTGTGGGGGCGTGTTGCAGAGCGGGGGCGTGTTGCGTGTTGCAGTGCGGGGTCGTGTTGCGTGTTGCAGCGCGGGGGCGTGTTGCGTGTTGCAGTGTAGGGTCGTGTTGCGTGTCGCAGAGCGGGGCGTGTTGCGTGTTGCAGTGAGGGCGTGTTGCAGTGCGGGGGCATGTTGCGTGTTGCAGTGAGGGCGTGTCGCAGTGAAAGCGTGTTGCAGTGAGGACGTTTTGCAGCACAGGGGCGTGTTGCAGTGAGGGGGTGTTGCGGTGCGGGGGCGTGTTGCAGTGAGGGCGTGTTGCGGTGCGGGGGCGTGTTGCAGTGGGGGCGTGTTGCGGTGCGGGGGCGTGTTGCAGTGGGAGAGAGCTCAGGTAAACGCTCGTGTGGTGGGAGAGCAGAGGGAATTACTGTGCATTTGACTGTCTGTGATGGAGGGACTGAGGGAGAGAGTCCATCCTGTGGCCTGACCCAGCGTCCCGTCTCCCAGGAGGAAACCCTGCGCTGCCGGAGCGGAGGTCTGTTAGAGGCCCAGGCAGGTGTGTTTGGGCAAAGAGGGTGTTTGAGGGTGAAGTGAGTGTGTTTGAGGTTTGGTTTACTCATAGTTTTCACCAGGATGGGAGGAAACACCCCAAAAACAGCAGCTTCACCAAATGGTGTACAGCTGCAGACACCACTGTAAGAGCTCATGGAATTCACGTAAAACTATTTCTGCTTCTGCTCAGAAATAATTCCTTAACTCTGTGTTATTACAGGCATGTGGAAACCAGTGATCGCACTACCACATAGAGAGCGGTCACTGCGGTTTCATCTTAAGCTTTCAGCATATCACCTATCATTAGTTACAGACTAAAGAGACAACTTGCTATTTACAATGTATGCAGGATGCAAAATGACCATAACATTAACAGTTTTATCAGAGGTGGAAAACTCTGGCTTCAGAGAGTAAAAGTCCTACCTTGTATTAGTTATAGCAATTCACTAAACAAGGTGATTTTACTAACTAGCTCCTGTACCTGGCTAATTAAATTCAGCTGGTGTAGTGCATGGGTGGAACAAATACGTGGCAGGACTTTTACTTTCTGAAGCCAGGGTTTTCCACCTCTGCAGTGTATCTTCTGCCGATGCCATATCATGGCTGAAATACTTTAATGTTTCCTGTGACTGTAAATTTCACCCCCGCCTGCCCCTGCCAGTACTTCCTGCAGTAAAGGCATTTCACCACTAGAGGTCAGCACTGTTAAATCGGTCTTTAATGTATGAATAACTAGGGTAACAATGTTGCCATGGGCACTGATATTCATGTCACATCAAACACATAAACACAATCTAGCATGTGCCGCTGTGCCGATGAATCTGTTACCTTGGAGTCTCCACGGAGACTCAGCTGCCCAAACACTGCGGATATTTTCAGCTTTTCAAACAAAATTCCACCCAGCTGCACCTGTCCATACCTCCCTGCCAGCAGCGTGTGCCGGGAGACGGGACGGATGAGCTGATTCCTGCTCTCTGAGGAGTCTGTGCTGAGAAGCTAACATTACTACACTGCAGTGATGAAGCCCAACAGTAGAGAAAACATGATTCCATGCAAAAACAGCCACACCAACACAGACAGAAGAGAGAACCCAAAGGCATCAGTATAGAAGAGAGTGGATGGTGAGCCGTATATCCACATTGCACAGACAAGTTCAAACCAGAGGACATATAATTTCATTAAACCAATCACAACGTGAGGACCGATCGCAAAGTTAGGCTGAAAAGTGTGTCACGACACTACATTCATGTCTTTCAAAATAAGGTACATGCAATGGTTAAATTGCATAACTCCCAGATGTGCGTATGCGGCGCTTTGGGTCCGCACTAATACGCACTGCATCACTGTGAAAGCGCCGAAACGTTGATTAATACCCGCACGGTCCACGTCACTGTGAAAAGAGACGATCCCTCCGTACTGGAGACGCGCCGCAGGTCGCAGTGCGGTTCGGACAGGATATCCCGACCCCGCTGAAACACACTCGCCTGCAGAGGAATGATAATGATTGTTTATGATAATAATTGTTGTTGATGACAGCATCGTCATCAGCATCATACACACACGCAAACTCAAACTGGAATTTCGGAACGTATATTTTATTTGACATATGGAAGTAATTAGGCTAGCTAATATCACAAGATCGTATGGATACATTGCTTTTGAAATACTGTACCCAGTACACTTACACCCAGAGCCGTAGTTACTTATCTGACGGACTTTCTGAAGAAGAAATTCTGCGTCGCATACATGGTTCAGGTATTTAAAGCTCCCGGTATCACCGACAGCAACCGTAATTACTGCAGCGTCACTTTCCGCTTTATGAATGGGAGAATCTGCAGCGTGGAAGAATACAGCCCCTTGTGAAAGAAGCGGCGGCGCAGGGGAAAGGGGGAGAGGGAGAGAGAGAAAAGGAGAGAGTTGGGGGCAGAGAGAGAGAGGGAGGGAGAGAGAGAGAGAGCAGGAGGGAGAGACTGAGGGAGAGAGTGAATCGCGACCCCCGCAGCGCGTCAGGACTTGCTCGTGAACTGGATCAGCACTACGATAGAAGGAAACAACGTTTCGAGGGATCAATACTTTAACATCGCTTGTCGTGGGAAGGAATTGTAATGTTTTTCTCTGTAGAAAGTATTTTGGGGCCAGGATATTTTTTTTACTTAAACAAACTGAGAACCCACAAAACTGCATATTGTGCAAAACAGAGGTAAAGAATTTCAGCACCTGGAGAGCTGAAACCACGGGGGAAAATTTGTGTGTCCGGACAGACATAAAGAGCAAAGGCGAGCAGAAGTGTGACGGGCTGTTAGCATAGTCCCCCCGTGGCTAATTCCTACAGATTTTGTATGTATATGTTCAGGGATCCGGAAAGCAAAGCTAGAGTCTATCATTTCTATATTACTGCATTGCAGTTTGTTTTGAAGATACGACTCGGAATCATAGCGAAACAACAACGAGATTTGTTCGAAAACATCGAAAACTATTGACGTGATCCTGAAATATGTATTTGCATCGGGGTAAGTGGTATTCTTTACTGTGCGCTGTTTCAGTTATACTGAGGTGAGACGGTTAACGTGTGAAAGTCCTGGACCGTCTCCCGTGTGTCCCGTGTGCTCACACGCAGCTGACCGCTGTCTAGGAGAGGCGAAGGAATCCGCTGTAATGCAGACTTTATTTTTACGGCTGCGTATGAGAGCTGTTTCTCCGGTGATGAAAGGCTGCAGAGTGATTTGAGCCATGCGGCGCAGTGGCGCAGCGGCGCTGCTCCGCTGCAGTCTCCTCGCGCTGCTGCTGACGCAGCCGGCCGCCGAGCAGCTGCTGCGCTACCGCGCTGCCGAGGAGGGGCCGCCCGACCTGCCCGTCGGCAACGTGGCCGCCGACCTCGGCATCCCGGTGGGGTCCGGTGAGGTGACGTTCTCGCTCGAATCGGGACTCGATTATCTGAAGATCGATAATATGACGGGAGAGCTGAGCACGAACGGGCGACGCATTGACCGGGAGAAATTAGAGCAGTGCCAGATGATATTCGATGAGAAGGAGTGCTTCATAGACTTTGAGGTGTCTGTGATCGGGCCGGCGCAGAGCTGGGTGGACTTGTTTGAGGGGAGAGTGATTATATTAGACATAAATGACAACACCCCCTCCTTCCCGTCGCCCGTGCTGAGTCTGTCTGTGGAGGAGAACAGGCCCATCGGCACCCTGTACCTGCTGCCCACCGCCACCGACAGGGACTTCGGCAGGAACGGCGTGCAGCGCTACGAGCTGCTGCAGCTGAACGCTGAGGGGGGCGGCGGGCGAAGGGCGGCCCCCGCGGGAGGGCGAGGGGCGAGGGGGGCGTCTGGGGGCGGAGCAGCGTGTTTGAGCTCCAGGTGGCCGACACCCCCGAGGGCGGCAAGCAGCCCCAGCTGATCGTTAAAGGGGACCTGGACCGAGAGCGGCGGGACGCCTACGAGCTGACCCTGCGCGTGCGGGACGGGGGCGACCCCCCCCGCTCCTCCCAGGCCACCCTCAGGGTCACCATCACCGACGTCAACGACAACAGCCCCGCCTTCGAGAGAGAGCTGTATGAGGCGGAGCTGGCGGAGAACAGCGCTCCGGGCACACCCGTGCTGCAGGTGAGAGCGCGGGACGCCGACGCGGGGCCCAACGGGCAGCTGGAGTACGCGTGGGGGGCAGCGAGGGGGCGGGGCGGCTGCTGCGGCTGGACGTGGCGTCGGGCTGGATCAGTGTGCTGCAGCGCGTCGACCGTGAGGAGCTGAGCCGTCTGCGCGTCACGGTAACCGCGCGCGACCGCGGCACGCCCCCCCGAGCCGCCGCCGCCACCGTCATCCTCAGCATCCGCGACCGCAACGACAACCCGCCCCTCATCGCCGTCCGCAAGATCGGCCGCATCCCGCTGAGGGAGGGCGTGGCGCTGGTGCCGGAGGGCGTGGCCGTGGACACGCCCGTGGCGCTGGTGCAGGTGTCGGACAGGGACCAGGGCGAGAACGGGGCGGTGACGTGCACAGTGGCGGGGGACGCGCCCTTTCAGCTGAAACCCGCCGGCGACTTCGACGCAGAGCAGAACAGAAGGAAGTACTTCCTGCACACGGCGGCGCCGCTGGACTACGAGGCGACGCAGCTGTACAGCGTGCTGATCATCGCTGTGGACTCCGGCAGCCCCAGCCTGTCCAGCAACAGCACCCTGCAGGTGAGGGTTGCGGACGTCAATGACCACGCCCCTGCCTTCCTGCACAGCGTGCTGGAGGTGTCCGTCCCGGAGAATAACGCCCCCGGAGAGGTGGTGGCATGTCTGCAGGCCCTGGACGCAGACAGCGGGAAAAACGCAGAGATCAGCTACTCCCTGGACGCCTCTGTCAAAGGAATATTCTCCATCGACTCGAGCAGCGGAGACCTCAGCGTCGTGAACGCGCTCGACAGAGAGGAGGCGCAGAGGTTCCAGTTTAAGGTGCTCGCCAAAGACAAGGGCGTCCCGCCCCTGCAGGCATCTGCCACCGTCCTGCTCCACGTGCTGGACAGAAATGACAACGCCCCTGTGTTCCTACAGGACACCTTCACTTTCCACATGAAGGAGAACCTCCCGGGCAACAGCCCTGTCGGCATGGTGACGGCGATGGATGTCGACGAAGGACAGAACGGTGAAATCAGCCTCTTCATCAGAGAGGAGGAGGAGGGCGACTTCTTCATCAGTAATGAGACAATCTTCTCCAGGATGCCGTTGGACAGAGAGGAGCGGGAGAGCTACGTGTTTGTGGTGATGGCAGTGGATGGGGGGAACCCCCCCAGGTCTGCCTCCGTCACCGTGTCCCTGTTTGTGACGGACGAGAACGACAACGCCCCGGCCGTCACTTTCCCCAGCAACGGCTCCTACACACTGCTGCCCCTGTCCAGCGCCGTCGGCACCGTCGTCAGGACCGTGGTTGCCAGGGACGCCGACGCGGGCGCGAACGCGGAGCTGAGCTTCAGGCTGGTGGGGGGGAACCCGTTCCAGCTGTTTGAGGTGGAGGCGGCGGGGGGGGCCGTGTGGCTGGCGCGGCCGCTGGAGCCCCGGCACCGCGGGCTGCACCGGCTGGTGGTGCGAGTGACGGACGGCGGCTCGCCCCCCCGCTGCTGCACCGCCCTCCTGCACGTCTACGTCAACCACACCCTGTCCAACGGCAGCGCGGTGGCGGCGGCCGTGGCCCGCAGCCTCGGCGCCCCCCTGTGGCGGGACGTGGCGGGGGACGTGGAGCTCGGCCTGGCCGCGCACAGGCTGAGCGTTGCGGTCGGGGCGCTGGCTGGCGCCGTGACCGTGCTCCTCCTCATACTGCTGGTCGTCATGGTGAGGAGCTGCATGCCCAAA
>CM032894.1:223637-261137 GCA_019176425.1 Megalops atlanticus
GTGTGTGTGTGTGTGTATGTGAGTATGTGTGTGTGTTTGAGTGTGTGTGTGTGTTTGTATGTGAGTGTGTGTATGTGAGTGTGTGTGTGTGTGTGTATGTGAGTATGTGTGTGTGTGTGAGTGTGTGTGGAATCTTCAGATCATATGTCCTGTTTCTTATCCACTGTGCTCCGCTGTGGCCCGTGACTCTCTGATACAGAGGCACTGGTATCTAGGCAACTGTTGGAGTTGCGATGCAGACAGTTTACCTGTAATGAAACTAGATCAGGTGTATCGCAGTGCAGCTGTCGAGAAGGAAAGCTGATCTGTGACCTGACTGTTTTACCTGCACCAGGTGTTGCTGTGCCTCTATTTCCATTGGGATGGAAACATAAGAGCTTCCAAAAGTTAAAATCCATGTAGATGAGGTGGGTCTCAGGTTTTCATTACATCTGAGTGTTTACAGGATCACGGCTTTCCATGTGTCAGCATTTTTAATGTGACAAGGATTTTATAGTGTCAGGGGTTGTTTTAATATCACAATCATCCTTTAAGAAAGTAGCAACAGAAGCAAAGTGGTTACATCTGACTAACACTCTCTCAGTAACACTGTGGGCGTTTTGGTAATCTCAGAAACACGGAGCTCTGGTGTGCTTAGGAAGTGTGCTGGTATCCAGGGGGGCTTTAGGTTTGAATTGCCAGTGGGCCATTTCACAACCTTTGAGCAAGGATCTTAACCTCAATTTAACTATTTACTTTATAAGTGGACAGTGTACACTGTTGAAATGATCTCAGGAGCTGAACATTTTCATTCACAAAGTGTTATAGGCCCTGAAACACCACAGACTGGGAGAATGGAATGAAAATGATATATACAGACCTGCTGGCATCATATTTCAAAGACAGAAATCCGAAATGGGTTTCTCTTAGTGTTCTCACAGCTGAGTGAACAGGCTGTACCTGCAAAGTTTGACTCTCAGAATTTGCAGATGTGATAAACAATCTTACTGTCAATAACTTGGAGGATGAATATGTTGGATTTTTTAACTAAAAAATGAATTACAGGGTCATTCAATAGTCTTCAATACTGATAAATTCAGTTGATGTGCAGTTTAGCCACTCTGCTCGTCTGTATGCTGACTGGCTGAAGTGCCGTTGAGCTGTTTCAGTGGGGGGTCTGTAGAGAGAGTGAGAGAGAGACAGTGTGTGTGTGTGTGTGTGTGTGTTTGTACTTAATGTTCATATTGTTTATTACCTAACCCAGCTCCCAGTTGCAGTTCCAGACTGACGGGTTGAAGCAGACCCTGTTATTTTACATTCCAGACATGGAGGTTCTGTCCAAATGCATGCAGTGTGAGTGACGGACATGCAGTCCCCACACCCAATCAGAGAGGCTGCAGGGTCACGAACATGCAGTCCCCACACCCAATCAGAGAGGCTGCAGGGTCACGAACATGCAGTCCCCACACCCAATCAGAGAGGCTGCAGGGTCACGAACATGCAGTCCCCACACCCAATCAGAGAGGCTGCAGGGTCACGAACATGCAGTCCCCACACCCAATCAGAGAGGCTGCAGGGTCACGAACATGCAGTCCCCACACCCAATCAGAGAGGCTGCAGGGTCACCTCTGCTGAATCATGTCTGACTGAAACGCCGTTTGGAGAATGAGATGGCGTGGGTTTGTCTGTGGAGCGCTGTGTGCTCGGGGTCAGGGGTGTCCCAGGCACGCACACGTCCACCTTTCCTACAGTTACAGGGTGCAGTTTCCTGAGAGGCATTACGTTTCTGCCACACCGGTCACTTCCTCACTTACTTTGAAACAGGATCACTTAAAGGACTTTGCCTACATTTGGATTTGAACCTGGGAGCCCAAGGCCAGAGTGTAGTGGTATAAAATCTCCTCAGCCTGTGACTGGGTACTAGATCTAGTTGATAGCCTATGATTGGGTACTAGTAATAGCTGATAGCCTGTTATTGGTTAATAGCTATAGCTGATAGCCTGTGATTGGGTAATAGCTAAAGCTGATAGACCGTGATCAGATAATAGCTAAAGCTAATAGCCTGTGATTGGGTAATACCTAAAGCAGTTAGCCTGTATTTGGGTACTAGCTATAGCTCATAGCCTGTGATTATGTGAAGGCTATAGCTGATAGCCTGTGATTGGGTACTAGCTGTAGCTGATAGCCTGTGATTGGGTACTAGCTGTAGCTGATAGCCTGTGATTGGATAATAGCTGTAGCTGATAGCCTGTGATTGGGTAATAGCTAAAGCTGAAGTCTGTGTGCTCAGGTGAAAGACCTGTACTTGTATCCCCAGGTGAATGCACTGCCTGCTCCCAAAGAGCCCTGTGTAATTCTGCCTTCTGTTGTGATCCTCATCGCCGCTGAGTGCAGAGGCTGTCTGAACACACCCTGTCAGGGCCTGCCTTTGATTACAGCCTGAATATTAATGAGCTAAGCCTGCGTGCACAGAGGAGGGAGAGATTCCTCTGTTACAGACCGCAGTGCAGAATCACAGAGGAGGGAGAGATTCCTCTGTTACAGACCGCAGTGCAGAATCACAGAGGAGTGAGAGATTCCTCTGTTACAGACCGCAGTGCAGAATCACAGAGGAGTGAGAGATTCCTCTGTTACAGACCGCAGTGCAGAAACACAGAAAGTCCACTCTGTGCTGACTCTGCTCACAATATTTAACATTACATTTAGCTGCTAGACGCTCTTATCCGGAGCAAGTTAAATGGCTTACGATTTTTACTTTGTCCATTTATGTAGCGGGATATTTACTGAGGCAGTTCAGGTTACTTACCTCCACAGCAGTGGCCCCTTGGGAATGAAGCAGAAATTCTGAGTTGTGAACCCTGTACCTCACTGCTGCACCTCACTGCTGCTGACCTGCAGGTACCCTGCACCTCTTTGTAGTCTTTGTGGTCTCACTACTTATAGGTCTCTCTCTCTCTTCCCCACATCCTTGCCCTTTCTCATCCCCCTCTCCTCTATCTCTCCCTCATCCCTCTTTCATCATACTCTGTCCTCATCCTTCTCTTTTTCTCATCCCCTTCTCTCTTCTTTCTCCACCTCTCTCTGACTCATTTCACCTCATACTCTGGGAGCTCATTTCAATTCACTCAAACATTAGAAAGAGAATGAATGCTCTGACTGAGTTTCCTCGCTTTTGGAAAGCAGGCCCTGCTGTTTTGTGGGTGTTTACGGCCTCTGCTGTCTTTCAGCCT
The DNA here is from genome assembly GCA_019176425.1 of Megalops atlanticus. Classification (NCBI taxonomy): domain Eukaryota; kingdom Metazoa; phylum Chordata; class Actinopteri; order Elopiformes; family Megalopidae; genus Megalops; species Megalops atlanticus. The sequence goes on from CM032894.1 coordinate 226,847, forward strand.
CTGCGACGGGTCACCTTCTCTGTGATGGGCCCGTCCCAGGACCACGGTGGCCATGACAGCGGGCTGGAGGACTCTGATAGCCCCGGCAGCCAGAGCTGCGGGCCTGAGGCCCCTCCGGAGGAGAGCCAGGAGAGGAGCAGCCCTGAGGGCAGCGTGGGCGAGGCAGAGCACAGACAGAGCGGTGCGAGTCCCACTCAACACTGTGCGTGTTACAGCACATTAACAACCACACGCCACACTCAACGCCGCGCGTTACAGCACATTAACAACCACACGCCACACTCAGCACTGCGCGTGTTACAGCACATTAACAACCACACGCCACACGCCCTACAACCACACACCACACACAGCCTGAAGCACCGAGGTGTGGCTGTCAATCATGATTACATATCCTAGGCTACACACAAACAGTATGCTACACGCAAACACTATGCTAGACACAAACACTATGCTACACACAAACACTGTGCTACACGCAAACACTGTGCTACAAGCAAACACTGTGCTACACGCAGATACCAGCACACAATGCCATGCACATACACACCCTGCTACACACATTCAGTACAGACACACATGCTGTCCCCTTAAAAACCAAAGGCCAGATAAAAGATAAAATACAGCAGTGACATACTCAACCCAGAGGGGCAGGCAGAAATGACCAGGGTCAGGGGGTGACAGAAAGGTTTTTCATTTATACATGTGCACTACTGAGAATTTTCCAATGTTCTTATTCTACACCTGTACTTACCTAGACCACAGACACACCTGCACTCTGACCGACAGCACAGAGACACCTGCACAGAGACACACCTGCACTCTGACCTACAACACAGATACACCTGCACAGAGACACACCTGCACAGACACACCTGCAGAGAGACACCTGTACTCTCACCTACAGCACAGATACACCTGCACAGAGACACACCTGCACTCTAACCTACAGCACAGACACACCTGTAACCCTCAGAGCTGGAGTATGTTCAGAAATATAGAGTATGAAGAGCTAAGGTGAAGTTTGCTGTGGCCCACTGCTGATTCTACACCATTCCTCTGACCAAACAATCCAGACAGATTCAGAATGTCATTTCCTCTCTTCTTCCTAGAACTCTGCACTAAAAACTCAACCCAGTGATCAAGCACCAAATGAAAGTATTTATAAACTCCATACCTCACTGATCACTGTGTAAACATACAGTTTCTGAAGAGGAGTCTTTCAGACAGTGTAATTACTGTTGTGCTTACTGAAAGTGCAGTGCTTTATGGGTAAGTGTGTGGCTTTCCTGCATGACTGTCTGCCCGGCTTGTTCTTGTGCTCCGGGAAAGCTGTATTATGGGTTTCCACGCTGAGGCTCCCCACCCTCAAGGCCTCTAAAGGACTGAGAGGATTACAGACAAACACAGATACACACACATTCTCCAGAGATACACTCTCAGATATCCACAAAAACTCACCTTCCAAACATTTGTACATCTGCATGCATTCATAGAGACTAAGCAGAGGTTAAAGGTCATGCGTTTACAGAGATAAGCAGAGGTTAAAGGTCATGCATTTACAGAGATAAGCAGAGGTTAAAGGTCATGCGTTAACAGAGACAAGCAGAGGTTAAAGGTCATGTGTTTACAGAGATAAGCAGAGGTTAAAGGTCAGCGTGGGTTGTATTCTTGCTCCAGACTCCAGGCCGCTGCCGGATGTTACCCTGACAGGGAAAAGCACAGGGCCCTGTAACCAGCTGCACCACACTGCCCCCTGCTGGTCGCCCATGAGAACATCACCCGGCTGCCTCAGCAGGGCCGGCCACACCCACAGCCTGCTGAGCAGAAAGATGACCTCATCGTCTTATGACACCTTCAGCAGGCTGGGCCTGGGGGCGTGCCCTGAGGATGCCCCCCCCACACGACCAGGGGGGTACAGAGCGGCCTCCTGTCACACACTGTCCCGCAGGGAAGTGTACCTGTGACAGCACCTCCACCTGCTGGACACAAACCCAATTACAGCTACATAAACGGAGAAGCATGTGTGTTGGACAGTCTTCTATGAAACATATGTCTCTTTGCCCCTTCTCTCTCTCTCTCTCCCTCTCTCTCCCTCCCTCTCTTTTTCTCTCTCTCTCTCCCTCTCTCTTCCTCCCTCTCTCTTTCACTGTCTCTCTCTCTCTCCCTCTCTCTCCTTCGCTCTCTCTCTGACTCTCTCTCTCTCTCCCTCCCCCTCTCTCTCTCTCTCTCTCTCTCTCTCTCTCCCCTCTCTCTCGCTCTCTCTCTCTCTCCCTCTCTGACAGTGCTGATCTGTGTCTTGTACAGAGGGCTTTGCACACAAGCATATCTTTCTGCAGCTGCATGTTTGAGGTGCTTTATCTCCTGGAAGGGGGAAGGGCTCTGGCCTCTGGATCCATGCTGTTGCTTCCTGTTTGTAAGGACTTTCAGTGATGAAGACTTCATTCCTCCACTGAGATTCACAATAGCATCGACTGATTTACTGAGAGGAACGGTATCTGCAAAAATCTCAAGTTCATTCTAGTATGACTGAATTCTGTTCATTTTAATAAAAATTATGATAAAAAGACAGCTTATTGTATATTTTTTCTGGGGTTTCTGTGTTATTTTTCTGCTTCCCTGTGTTAGAATCAGGGTTACATGCCTCCCACACCCACACCCACACAGTTAAGTTTTGTTTTTTTTGGCCTGGCAGCAGAAGCAGGCGGCGCCTCTATGAGACTCGGGGAAGGGAGCGTGTGGTACCGTGAGTAAGATGCGGTTCTTATGTTCTGTGTTGGGGTCATAATAACAGATGTCAGTAGAGGGCGCTGTGAATATTTTCCATGCACGGCTGTTGTTCTGAGGAAGTTACATTTATTCGGGAAGCGGTGGCAGAGTACAGTTTTGTACATGTATGTATGCGGTCCTTTAAGTTGAGAGCAGTAAATAAAAAACATTCAAAGTTCATCCAGCCTGATGTTTCCACCTCAAGTTACCACAGAGTGATAACGGCGGCGGTTTCTCGGGGGAGTGCGCGGTAACGGCGGCAGTTTCTCGGGGGAGCGCGCGGTGACGGCGGCAGTTTCTCGGGGGAGCGCGCGGTGACGGTGGCAGTTTCTCGGGGGAGCGCGCGGTGACGGTGGCAGTTTCAAACTGAGGAGACGATGGGCGGTTTGTTCTGCTGGAAAAATGACTGATCAGGGCCTGGTTACGAGCAGAGCCCAGTGCAGCAGTAACTGGCCCTTACAGAGGCACCACACTCACCACCACAGATCACAGGAGCAGGGCTCAGGACAATTAACTATAATAATTATAATTAATTCGAATAACAATGGATAGATAAAATACAAAAATACAGCCTAAAAGTGAAGGAGGAGAACCCCTGTTGGGCCAACCGTGCAGAGGCTCAGACAGGCTGTCCAGTGTAGGCTATGCGGCAGAATTGGACAAACCCGCCGCCGCGGTTACAGATCCTGAGTACACCATTGGTCGAATATGCGAGACTTTGGAAGCACTCCACTGTCTAAATACCTTTTGACCCCAAAACCTGCCCTTGTATCCGATGCACAGAAAGTACACAGGAGCAGACAGCGCTGCCGGAAGCGCGATCAGCGCGGGATTCCGCACCTAACGGAGAATGAAAAAACGGCGCTGATGAAGGCACTGCAAAAACGCTTTCTGCGGGTTTCTGCGTCTGCCTTATGCCTTTTGGTGGGATTGTCAGTCCCAGATAATTACGATGTGTGGGTTTGTCTTCAAAACGCAGTCGTGGGAAGGGTTCCCTTAAAGGCGAAGAATCGAATACTTTTTCAGATCATAATGTCTGTCACCTACAGTATAGACAGATCCAGAATGAAATTTTGGCAAATAATGTAACCCTTTTTTTTTGTCTTTTTTCAGTTTGAACTTAAAGTGACAAAACGAACTGTTTTCCCTGTTTCTTTCGTTTTTCGTTTCAGAATGTTAAAACCGATGGGCCATTATATACAGGTTAATTAGTTACCCCTGTTTAATTGTTTACTGAATCTCGTGTTTAGGTATTTCACCTGTGAAAGGGCCTAATTTTATTTGAATGGATGAAAAACGTCTTTTTGCTGAAACGTGTGTGTACGTGGTACGAGTGGTTCGATGCAGTTGTAAAATTTGTTTACACATAAGAACGTGTTCCAACTAACAACTAATTGATGAATTACAAAATGTTCGTGAAGCAGTCAAATCCTGAGGACGCAGCTGAATTCAGACTCATTCACCTGTGAGAGTCTGATACTAGAACAGAGGCCTTTCAACAGAGCAGCACCTCCCAAAGAGGGGTCACCGGTTTTGCTGCTGTTGATAACATTACAAATATTTAAATACAATATGTATTACAAACAACAGCTATGTTACTCTCAGGGGGTGTGGAGAAGCTGACCAACCCTTCTCACATAAAGCAAGCAGAAAAGAGCAAAGGTTCAAAAATACAATTTATTTTATTTTTATTACCAATAGGCTGGTTCCCAGACAAATTACAAACATGTGAAAAATTAACAGATTTGATGAAGGTGATGATACAAGATCTCCTATTGGTCAGTTTGAATTTGATTGAAGAAAAGGGGCCCTTGAACGTTTAACAAAATGATTAACGCAATTAACATTCATTTTCTAGGAGGACGTGAAGGCTCCCCTTCACAGGAGGAGAGAGGGACTGAGAGAGTGAGGGGGGAGAGAGGGAGAGAGAGAATGAGAGAGGGAGAGAGAGAGTGAGGGGGGAGAGAGGGAGAGAGAGAATGAGAGAGGGAGAGAGAGAGAGTGGGGGGGGGAGAGAGAGAGAGAGAATGAGAGAGGGAGAGAGAGAGAGTGAGGGGGGAGAGAGGGAGAGAGAGAATGAGAGAGGGGAGAGAGAATGGGAAGGGGGGAGAGGGAGAGCAAAAGGCAGGTAGAGGGACAAGGAGAGAGAGACCTCCATAAAGAGGAAGGGGAGGGGAACATTAAAACAAACAGAGTAAATCACCCTCAGATCCAGCCCATGCGAACACACAGTCATTCCACTCTCACAGGCTGCTGTGTCTGACGGCAGCAGCTTCACACTGTTCTGCTGTAATTACTGCAGGGCTTCAGTTTACAGCTCCTGCCTCCTCTGATCTGTCAGCATGTGACCATATATTCAATTCAATTCAATTTTATTTGTACAGTGCTTTTTACAACACCGCTTTATTTGTATAGCACTTTTTACATATATCCTTCTGTTCAATATTTTCTTAAACCACAATGACTGATGAAATTAAAGTGAGTGTCATTAATATTTTACTGAAAGAACTGATGACATCTCAATGTGCAAATTTCACAGAAACTAAAGAAATCGTTCATGCAAATGACCCTTATAATCAGGCTGAACTTTCAGTTGTGTCTTCTTACCGATGCGTAGAAGCATGCTCATAAAGGTTAGCCGTCTGAAGCAGTCAAATCCTGAGGTCACAGGTGAGTTCAGACTCATTTACCTGTGAGAGTCTGATACTAGAACAGAGGCCTTTCAAACAGAGCAGCACCTCCCAAAGAGGGGTCACCGGTTTTGCTGCTGTTGATAACATTACAAATATTTAAATACAATATGTATTACCAACATTATACATTAAATACATGGTGTATTACCTCTTACCCAGAAAGCAGTTAGAACCTCACTGTCACACAGCAGCATCAAAGAGGTCAACATGGCTCCAAATGCAAATGAAACAGATACTAAGTAAAAGGAACAGTTGAATAAGCATTCTAATCTTCACAGCCTACAGCTGTGGCTAAAGCTGTCTCCTCTTGGTGGTTTATTACATTACATTATTGGCATTTAGCAGATGCTTTTATCCAGAACAACTTACATCAGTTGCAGCTTTTTTTAACAATGTTATCCATTTCTACAGCTGAATATCCAAAGCGACTTAGAAGTGAGACAGAGTACAACACAAGCAAAGCCATATGAGGAGTCAACAATATTAGAAGCGCTGCATGACCAAGTTTCAATAGTTGACCAGACAAGGTACAGGCTAACTACCAGAGAAAAGAGTCATCAATCACTACCCCCAGGTTCCTTGCAGTCCTGGGTGGATTTAGTGTCGTTGAGCAGAGCTGTACAGTGATGTGGTGCTGAATGGATGGGCTGGCTGGGATGATGAGGAGCAGCTGGAGTTGAAGGTGAGAGGTGTCTGAAGGGCAGGCAGAGATCCGCTCTGAGACAGTGGGGTCATCAGGTTGGAGCGAGAGACAGAGCTGGGTGTCGTCTGTGTTGAAGATGGCAGAAAGACCCACCTGTTCAGACTGCATCTCAGTTCCACTTCAGTCTCCACCCCAACACCTGCTACTTGTATTATTCGTATTACTTGCTGTTTATTTCACATGTAGTATCACAATGTGTTTTAGATTCTGTTATCTAGTGACAATGATGTATGGTAGTGTTTTTGCTTGGCCACCTTTAGCTTCTAGGCTGTCTAGTCAGTTTGCAAAAGTTAATTTGTGGTGAGGCTTGAATGGTGTCATGTTCACACTCACTGACCTGGGAAGTTAGTTAGTTAGCCTGGTCTGACACTATCGGTCATTCAACTTGAATGGGTGCACCTCTGTTCTTTTGCACTGGAAGTCGCTCTGGGTAAGAGGATCTGCTAGATGAATGTCATGTAATGTAATGTAAGAAACAATTTCTATCAGTATCATTTTCGATAAATGAAATATCACTGAAGTCAGTATCTGATATTCAGGCTGTGTTTTGTATTAAGAGCACAGGACTCAGTGTCTGAGACTCATGGCCCTTATTACAGGTGGGTAAGTCTGTTTTAGCACGATAGTTCCAGTGAAATCACTGATAGGTCAGGAAAACGCACTCACAGACACTCTGATGCAGGCACTGAACACCTGCTTTGTTGTGGCTTTTGCAGTGCTGTCACAGGTATGGCAAAGGCCAGCCTGAGTGACAGTCTTTAAGCCTTCATACTACACCATGCAGACACATAAATGTTGTCCAACGGTAAAGAAGCTTACGATCTCAGCACTCAATAATACAAGGGTTACACTCTATCTGTCTAATGATAAAAGGCCTTTTCAGACACTCTATAACTCTTTGTTACAGAGTTTTCCAGTAATAAAGAACTACAGGTAATTTGAATAAAGCCATGTGAGGGTTTGTACATACAGCAGTGTAGCATAGGTGGTAAGGAGCAGGACTCACAACCAAAAGGTTACTGGTTTGATTCCCCACTAGGACACTGCTGCTATGGGTGCTTAACTCACAATCGCCTAAGTAAACATTCAGCTATATAAATGGATAACATAAAAATTGTAGCTTGTTAAAATGGGCACACCCCCCACAGACCCTTTGTTTACAACTCAGCTGAAACCTGCTCAAACCGGTCCTGCTGCTCCCCCTTACCAGCAGAACCCCCACAGGTAACCCGAGGCATGGGCACACCCCCAAGGACAGCCGCCAGGGCAGCTTTTGCCCTCTGACCTGTCCGTATCCTGTGGCCACCAATAGGAACCCCAACCGGGCCAATACAAAAGCAGTGGTGACCCCCCCCACCTCAGTGCTGCACTTATTCCTGTGGGGTGAAGAACTGGGGAGACCAAACCCTTGGGGACAGACTGTTGTGCTGTTGTGTGCGTCTATGCCAATGTAAATGTCTTGCCTCGGATCAACTGGTTGTATGACAATTACGCGTAGAGAGAGGAGGGTGAAATGCATTTCTGTTCAGTGTATATTGTGTGTGCGCTGTAGTTAAGATCGTGTTTGTCTGTTATTTGTACTGAAACGAAGTGTTTGTTTGCATAAGACAATGTGTAAGCATTGCACATTGTTTTTACAGTAGACTACACTGTTGCGGGGGAAATACCAGATGAAACGATTACGCTACCGTCAGTCCAGCTAGCTAGCGTCAGTAATTCTTCTGCGTGCATGTGGTGCAATATACTGAGAGTGCAACACACCTAGCACCTCCCACGGTCGCAGACAGAACCGCGTCCTCTCACGCAGTAGTGTAAGGTGACTGGGTGTGTGGTATAAAATGGGTGTGGCCTATTGAATAGGTGTGGCCTATTGAATGGGTGTGGCCTCTCTCAGGCTATAAATGGTGTGTGCTTGTCGTAGTGAAGGACAGGACTTCTCCACTGTAAGAACTCCTGACCTTTACAGTAAGTACAACGGATTGCTTATGAATTATTCAATTTCATCAGGGTATTCTAATGCAATTTTAGCTGTCAGTTTTGAGGTGTGTGCTCTTGTGTTACCCTTAATGAGGTGTGGGGTATGATATGACAGGTCTGTGGGCAGCAGTGGATGGCTTCTGGAGGTGAGGACACAGGAGCAGGGATAACACAGAAAGGTTGCTAGGCTCCCTAGATGGAATTTTGGGGTTTAATGTAATGACTTTATAATAAGATGAATTTATCCCATAATTATGAATGGTCATAAAATGAAGGAGCACTAAATTTAGATCAGATCTCCTTCCCCACAGATCCTCCTCCAACCAGCAGGATGGAAAACTACGCTGCGTACGACGCCCTGGTGAAGGGCATCGAGGAGTTCCCCTTTACACAGGGAGCTCAGCCCTGCCAGCTGCAGCTGTCCGGTGAGAACGCCATCCCCCTGGCAGTGAGTCCCTCTGGGCACGTCCTCCTCGCTGCCTCCCGCTACGGCCGGGGCAAGGTGGTCGTCGCAGCTCATGAAGAGTACATCCAAGCATCCACTGAGACACCAGCATTTGGTCAGTTTATCGATAATGCCATCGAGTGGCTCAAACCCCACACTCACACCTGGGTAGGTGTGTATAAAGTCTCCCACTTGACTGATCACCTGACCAAGAGCGGCTTCAAGGTGAAGACCGTCTCCAGCTACGATGGAACCGTGGGGGTCTTCTGCCGCAACGCCTACAGTGATGAGCAGGTTGAGGAGGTGCTGGATTTCGTGAGAGGAGGGGGTGGCCTCCTCATCGGAGGTCAAGCTTGGTACTGGGCATCTCAACGCCCAGGGGTGGACGTCCTGCAGGAGTTTCCTGGCAACAAGTTTACCAGACCTACTGGCATCTGTTTCACCTCCAAGTGCGCAGAAAAAGGAACTTTTAAAGTTCCTAAAGAGCTTCCGATGAACCCAGCCATGCAGCCTTAGCTACGCCCTCATCAAAAGGTAGTGAGCTCAGATATATCTGAATTATTCACACCCGGGTTCACAACACCAATCTAACTGCTCATTTTGTGCATGGTGTCTTTATGACAACTCCTGAGTTTCTCTTCAGGGCAGAAATTGTGATTGTATTGAATATTTCCTAAACTGAGTGAATTATTCAGGCCAATTATGAAAGCTTGGACCTAAAAAATTGAAAGCTGTGTTAAATTTTTGAACTCAGTGGTTATTTCATGTTGAAGTTGACAAACTGTAAGGCACACCCTTTTTGGCAGTTGCTGAAATTTACTGCCAAATTGCATTGTGTTTGAACTGAAATGTCCCAAAGTACATGAATATTTCAGAAAAATGTCTTTATATTTTGGATATGATTTTTTGTTATTGTGGTCATGTCAACCATACCTTTCCACTTCTGAGCACTATATGAATGGTTTGATGTGATGATGTAAATTGTCTGTCTCAGGGGCAGCAGTGCTGACAGCTTTTCCTGTCTCCTTCTCTCCCACAGCAGACACGAGCTCTCAGTCCTCCCTCCTCTCCACCCATCTCTGATAGGAGCCTGGGGAACTCTCAGCTCATCGCTGAAGCTGATCAATAAAGCAATAAATGACTGGGAACTTTACTCTGGCTGTGTGAGGATTTTTTTGTGAATGGTCCACAATCAATGGTGCTAATTCCGTTTTGCTTCATGTAGATGTTTGATCAGATACAGAATTTTCACATAACACAACAGACAGTAGGGCACACTGAGAGCCTGTTTAATCGGCATCAGGACTGAGAGTGTGTGTATACAGGGATTGTGGCTGGAAGCCTGTTATGATGGGATTCGTTCTGTGTGTTTAAGGTGAAAGCACCCTACATCAGACAGAATATCCTGACAATCAGCATACTCACTCCCTACTCACCTCAGCAGTACTGACCTCAGATCAGGGAGTGATCTTGCAGGAAGCAGCAGCGGATCTGCTCTTAGCATGAGCACTGACCTCAGATCAGCAGTGGGGGATGGCTTTGAGTGTGACCTGTGCATTCATTGCCAGTCAGGTTGGGACATCAATGTTCACTGACTGTCAAACAGAAATGTCTTGGCTGCCTGTTGCACATGAAGCACTTTGTGCTCTGAACTCCAGGCTCTGCTGGGTCTCACACTGCAACCCCTTCATTCATGAGCCTGTGCTTCCAGGTCCGGATAACAGTGTCTGCCAAGTTACACACACACACACACACACACACACACACACACACACACACACATGCACGCACGCACACACGCACACAAACACACACACACTCTCACACAAGCGCGCACACACACACACACACACACACACACACACAACACACACACACTCTCACACAAGCGCACACGCACACACACACACACACACACACACACACACACACTCACACACACACACACACACTCACACACACACACACGCACACACACACACACACACACACTCACACACTCACACACACACACACACACACACACACAATTCAATAATTATATGTACCCTTAAGAAATTAAAATGTGTGTTTATTTAGCTGAAATGGGGGACACTGTTATTTCAGAGGTCAAGGAAAAATGTACCAGGTTGTTATTATCTCTTTTGTAAAGTGAGCATGTTATGATGTTCTCAGTAGGGCAGGGTATTTACTAAAAGCAAGCACTCTTACCCATCCTGACTGCAGTACAGTATGATCATTCACTCAGACACAAAGCACATGGTGCATATGTTCATAGTTTTGAAAATAAGATTTTTTCAATTAATGTCTGTGGACAATTTAGAAAAACTGTAATTATGCGTGTGTACATTACATTATTGTCATTTGGCAGACACTCTTATCCAGAGGGGGGCCACAGAGGGCCAGTTTAGTGAGTTTTGCTATGAATGAAGATGAAGCCTCTGCAAAGAGCAGAAACCAAAAGCTGGCCATCATCGTCACCTGGTGGCAAGAAAAACACAAGCGACGTACATAATAAAACTGGTGGTCATATACGTGCTAGAACAGTGTTTCCCAACCTCTCCTGGAGGACCCCTTGTCCTGCATGTTTTAGATCTCTCACAGCTGATTTAAATGATCGGTTTGTTATTTAGCAGCTTCAGGAGTTTATAATGAGTTGATCATTTGAAGAGGGTGGTAATCTTGCATTGCGTACTGGCAGATGTTAGATAGCAGTATTAGAAGCGCTGTATGACCACGTTTCAATAGTTGACCAGACAAGCTTGCTGCTAGATATAAAGAACATGAAACCATAGAGTAATTTTTTTCCCGGAGTGTGCGATATAAGAAATAGCTTTAGTGGTAGTGTTTCAGGTGATCAGATGAGCATGGAAGAGCTGTGTTTTCAGATATTTCTTCAAGACAGAGAGGGACTCAGCAGATCGGAGGAAGTGTGGAAGGTCATTCCACCATCTGGGAACAACGGCGGAGAAGGTTCTGGAAAGTCATTTTGTCTCGCGATGTGACGGGACCACCAGATGCCGTTTGGTAGCCGACAGCAGCGATCGGGAGGGAACATAGGCTTGTAGTATTGAGTTCAGGTAGGTAGGTGCAGTTTTGTTGGATGTTCTGAATGCAAGCATCAAGACCTTGAACTTGATGTGGGCAGTTACAGGGAGCCAGTGGAGTGAGACAAAGAGAGGTGTAATATGGGCCCTGTCTGGTTGATTGAAGTCCACCGCATTCTGTATGAGCTGCAGAGGCTTAATGGTGGATGCAGGCAAGCCAGCCAGGAGAGCATTGCAGTAGTCCAGCCTTGAGATGACCAGAGCCAGGACAAGGAGCTGTGCAGCATACTCTGGCCTGATTTTCCTGATGTTGTACAGGGCAAATCTGCATGATCTGGCAGTCATCAAGATGTGGTTGCTAAAGTTTATCTGGTCGTCAGTCACTACCCCCAGGTTCCTCGCAGACCTGGGCAGAGTCAGTGTTGTTGAGCCGAGCTGAACGGTGATGTCGTGCTGGATTGTCGGGCTGGCTGGGATGACAAGGAGCTCCATCTTAGTCAGGTTGAGTTGAAGGTGGCGCTCCCTCATCCAGGCTGAGATGTCTGAGAGACAGGCAGAGATTTGTGCTGAGACTGTGGGGTCATCAGGATGGAATGACAGGTAGAGCTGGGTGTCATCGGCATAGCAGGGGTAGGAGAAGCCCTGTGCCTGAATGATTGAGCCCAGTGAAGTTGTGTATAGTGATAAGAGGAGGGGGCCAAGCACCTACCCCTGAGGTACCCCGGTGGTTAGCCAATGTGACTTCTGCCTGTGAAGTAGGACTCAAACCAGTGAAGTCAGTATTTTAAATTGTTTATTGAATCCCGTATTTCTGTATTTCAGCTGTGAAAGTTGCATAATTTTTATTGCAACGGAGAAAAAATATCATTTTGCTGAAACACGTACATGTGGTGCGGTGCAGTTGTGAAATTCATTCATAGGTAAGAATATGTTCCAACTAAGAACAAATTGATGAATTACAAAATGTTTGTCAGATTCAATTCAATTCAATTCATTTTTATTTATATAGCGCTTTTTACAACACAAGTTGTCACAAAGCAGCTTTGCAATGATCCCAGGCCTGAGACCCCCTGTGAGCAAGCCTAAGGCAACAATGGCAAGGAAAAACTCCCTTATAGGAAGAAACCTTGAGCAGAACCCGGCTCAGAGGGGGAGCCCATCTGCTTCTGGCTGGCACTGGGCAGGCAGAGTTAAAAGGCAAAACTTAAAATTGAACAATGTAATTTGAAATTAGAAGATAGTAATTAATAAGAGCAGAGTGATTATAAAGATGTCTTCTAGGTTGTCCAGTTCTTGGAATGCAGCTTGCTTGATGGGCAGGGCAGCGAAGTAGCAGGACTTGACGTCGGGATGAGATGCTTGGACTGCAGCTCCAGGCAGGAGCCCAGAGCAGGAATAGGAAGCAAACAGAAAACAGTGATTAGTGGCTGATAAGAATGGCAGGGATGTAGAACAGGGAGGCAGGAGAGGAGGGGCATTGAAAGGTGCCAGTGTGCAACAAGGAAAAACCCCAGCAGGCTAACATTATGGCAGCATACCTAGGGGACGGGAGGCAAGGGACCGGCATAGTCATGAGGGCGACCCTAGGCAGTCAACACCAGATCATGGCACAGAGTCCATGATAAAGTGACAGCAATGACCACTTAGTCCACCAGAGACTCTATGAACCACGCCAGCACCAGGCCATGTCCCTCAGCTGAAGGATTTACTGTCTAGATATATCTTGAGCTTAGACTTAAAGTTGGAGAGAGAGTCTGCTCCCCGAATCTTGGAGGGTAGGCTGTTCCACAGGAGAGGGGCTTGATAGGAAAAGGCTCTACCGCCTATAGTGGTTTTGCCCACTCTTGGAACGATGAGAAGCCCGGCATTTTGGGAACGAAGGGCTCTCTGCGGAAGATATGGGTGAAGAAGGTCCTTAAGATAGGGAGGGGCAAGCCCATTTAAAGTCTTAAATGTGAGTAAGAGTAATTTAAAAATATTCATAGAATGCAGTCCTTTATCAGTCAGATGCATTTAGAGAGATTTTGGAAGGATGTAATCAAAGAGGTATAGTTGTTTAATAATCCTTCATGAGCTTGGATTCACTTTTGAAGATGTTGGCAAAGGCCAGGTGAATTAATGTTTTCATATACAGTTTGTTTTACCCTGCTGGCCGGCTCAGATGGCCAGTCTGAGGAGATGTTCCACTCTCACAGGCTGCTGTGTCTGACGGCTGCAGCTTCACACTGTTCTGCTGTAATTACTGCAGGGCTTCAGTTCACAGCTCCTGCCTCCTCTGATCTGTCAGCATGTGACCATATAACCTTCTGTTCAATATTTTTCTGAACCACAATAAAAAACGATTGCTGCTGATTAATGTTTTACTGAAAGAACTGATGACATCACAATGTGCAAATTTCACAGAAACTAAAGGAATCGTTCATGCAAATGACCCTTATAATCAGGCTGAACTTTCAGTTGTGTCTTCTTACCAATGCATAGAAACATGCTCATAAAGACAATAAATGTCAATGGAAATAAAGGTTAGCCATCTGAAGCAGTCAAATCCTGAGGACGCAGTCAAATTCAGACTCATTTATTTAATTTATTTATTTAATTTATTTAATTCAATTTCATACCAACATTAGTTACAATGTACAACTGAACATCATTGCTAATCAGCTGCATCTCTTCATGGCAGCAGTGTGTCTGCGAATGGCCTTCTTCAGCAGGGTGATACTCCATGGCACCAGGCTTGGATTGTACATGTTCTGGGAACAGGACAGTGAATGCATCTTAGTGCCGTGGCCCCCCCCAGGTGTGCCGTGGCCCCCCCAGGACACCAGATCTCAGTCCAGTCCAGCTTCTGTGGGATGAGACAGCATGAGCTTTTCGGAGTAGAGATCCTCCACCAGCCAATTCCCAATAGCTATGGGAGGCACTGGAGTCGACATGGACCAGCATCCCTTTCAGCACCTCCAGTCCCTGCCCCAGCCGGCTGTCCTGCACTTTCAGCACCTCCAGTCCCTGCCCCAGCCGGCTGTCCTGCACTTTCAGCACCTCCAGTCCCTGCCCTAGCCAGCTGTCCTGAGGGCACAGTGGGGACGGACTCATTACCAGCTAGCTGTTGCTGAGGAAGTGGCCACTCAGTGCATGCATGCAGAAAACCAGTAAGAAAAGCACAGCTACATGCGTGGACATTCTGAACTGAAGATGACTGATGACAGCGTTACGTTTTTAAACCCAGCTTTACTGGCTGTCTGTTCCCCTGCCGGGGTGTGGGGCTACACCCCGCCTCCCACACATTCTCCTGCCTCTCCTCCTTTCTTTCGACTGGTCATTCTCACGCCCCTGGAGCACAGGATTATGGGACGTTCACATGACCACGTTACTCAAAAAAATGAATGAAAAATGCGTAGGTTTGCTTTAGCATGCTGTCTGTACAGTTTGTGCACATGACCTAATAGTGTAATGTAACATGCAGCTCCACTGACTTATACAGAGGAAACGCGTGTGAGTACCTCGCTTCTTTATGCTGAAACTTTTTCTTGCAGACATTTGATGTAAGAGTAGCGTGGAGCAGACTGCTAGCCTAATGTAACGAGTGTAACAGCAGAGCGGAATAGTCATCCTCTTCTGTTAATTCTTTCACCTCAATTCAATGTGAATGAATATGAATAAGACCCTGTTAATATAAAAATAATTATAATTAAATACAGATGAAAATGAGAATCATATCAAGCACATTAGATGTTTATTTGAAATAGCACCATAGAAACTACACTTTCCATGTCAGGGCTCAGGCAAGGACCCAGATGCGGACCATGGGAGCTTCGGGTTCCAAACGGGTTTATTGCAATCGTCAGACAAAATTGCGAAGGAAAAACAGGCAGGGTCGAGACCAGGAAGGCAGGAATCAGGCAGGCAGGCAATCAGGCAATCGGGGCAAGGCGGCAGGCAGGAACAAGATCGGGACACAGGCAGGGTCGAAAACTGGGAGAGCTCACCAGCAGGAAAAACCAGTAGGGACGAAACAGGTATGAAACACTGCAATGAGCTGGCAACAAGACAGAGACAGGCAGGGTAGATATAGGGCTGGGCTGATGAGGTGATGGGAAGCAGTTGTGCAGGCAGGCAGGTGGAGATGATCAGGTGGGCGGGGACAGGGCGGAGAGCAGGGCAGGGCTGGAACACAAGGAAAAACAAACAAAAGCACATGGACACAATGACAGATGGGGAGAACACCAAAACAACAGCTAGGGGGCTGGAGTACTGACTTTCCAGGAAATGTTCATTTGAAACAATTGCCTTAATTATTTTAGTATTCATTGAACTGCATAACAGCAAGTCAAAAAAAATTAAATTCCAATCATTAAGTTAAAAGAGCAGCTTCAACAACAGCTGACATCTTCATGGATTCAGGAAAATAAATTCCACATAATCTGAAAAATCTTTAAATTCACCAAGAAACTTTTCATTGTTTAACATGGAAAGAAAAATGTTTTTCTTGATTTTCTTATCAATATCTTTTAAAAAATCCCAAATCTTTATGATGATTTTTGTTGCTTTGTCACTCTGATCACGCCTAGAAGACACATTTCTCTCTGTCAGGTGTTCACTGATGAATTTCAGAACATCGCCTTCATTGTTGATGCTGATATCCTTTTCAGTTTTACCCTGAAACTCTCTGAGTGCCTTTTTCACATTATCTATACTTTCAATTCGACCAGAAAACTCATGTTGGTAATCCTTCCAAGCAAATTTTTTGTAGTTGTATCCAATAAACCCCCACCACTCCTGAAAACCCACATAGCATTTAGGCTTTTTAGATTTAGACTCAGTTTTAGATTCAGACATAGATTTTGGTTTGAACCACTCTCTGCACTTTCTTAGAATCACCTGGAAACAAGATTCAGTACCTGGACCTGATGGAGTTAGACAGGGGCTGTTTTTTGTGAACCAGTAGACATCTTTAGTAAGATCAAGAAGAATCTTTCCCTCTTTTAATGAACTGGATATCTTTTCACTCACACATTTTTCTGTGTGCTTCTGTATTTTTGTGTTTTCTATTTTTCCTGCTGATTTGAGATTCTCCCCACATATAAACCGAAGTTCATCTTTGATATACTGAAACACATAGGCATGCTGACTTTCACCGAGCTTCTTAACCGCGTCAGTGTTCTTCATGTCGTTAAACGCGTCCCGTCTGTTTTGGTCTTTACTCATCTTGTTGTGATTCTCCAGATCCTCTTGCAGTGTGTTCAGGTGCTCTTCCCTGATGTCTTTGTATTTATCATAAATTTTCTGCCATGACCCATAGTCATCACCCAGGGTTTCCTTCAGGAATGTTAACCCTTGTTCCTCCTTGTTCCACTTCTTTGGTCCAGACTGTGTTGAACATGATGGTTGAACTTCCTCTGCTTGTGAGGGTGCAGGGTTTTCTTGTGCTTGTTGTGTTGCTGCGTGATCCTCTTCAGTTTCAGGACAGCAGCAGCAGCAGAATCTCCGAAACCACTGCCCTATATTCTTTTTGGCTTTCACCTCACCGTGGCTGTCCGGGAGGGGCTCACTGGAGTCTAGGCTGGCTGCAGTGTTGGAGATGAATGAGTCGGAAATTCCATTCACATTCCTTGAAAGAACTAAATGATATTGCAGCGCATGCAGGAGTATCCAGCATGCAGCAAAGCGCTGGAGGCAGTGTGACTGGCGTGTGCTGGTCATGGTCGCTGTGAGACTCAGTGAGGGCGGCTTCTTTATAAAAGCCTGGGCTACATTTGCGTCAGATACGTGTCATGCAGAATGACGCATTGATGCACTCATATCCAAACCATTTCTTACACCAATGAATGAATTTCCTTTATGTGTACTGCCATAAAAACATGGCAACCAATCAGATGCTGTTTTTCAGATCCTCCACATGTGAATTTGAATTTGACTGGTTATCTGCTTTCACAGGACTCCTGTATCAGCAGATGCTCTTATCCAGGGCTTCTGCTACAGCAGCACATCCGCCCATATAGGGTAGAACTCGGGTGTAGCACTGAATCCATTACACAGCTGCACACAGATACTGGAGCCGGGCAGGTTAACTTTAATACCTTCACAAACCCAGTCCCTCTCCATCACACCAAACAGACACAATCATATTCCACAGTTTGACATTTGACATAAAACATTTGATTTACATTCACCAAAAGCATTCTAACTATTGCACTTATTGAATGAGCATATATTAGTAAAAGCAAGTTAAGGTCAAATACTGTGTGCCTTTGCTGACCCCTAGAGGCCATTGTAATAAACAGCTTTTAAACAGCAGAATGGTGCTGGGGATACAGTGGGGTTAGCAAAATCCCCCCCCCCGTCCTGCAGGGTTAGAGAAATCTTCCCCTTCTCTCTGTCCTGCAGGGTTAGAGAAATCTTCCCCTTCTCTCTGCCCTGTCCTCAGAGCATGTTACAGCAGTACACTTTGCTGCTTTGCAGACACTCTTATCCAGAGCGACTAATGCAGGTTACAGTTTTTACATGTTATGCCTTTATAAAGCTGGATATTTACTGAGGCAGTTCTGGATTAAGTACTTGGCTCAGGGGTATAACAGCAGTGCCCCAGCGGGGAACCTCTCAGTCATGAGCCACCCTGCTGAGCCCTGCAGTGTGTTATGTGTTTGTATATATATGGTGATATGTCAGCGCAGGGACAGTGTGTTATGTGTTTGTATATATATGGTGATATGTCAGTGCAGATGCACTGAGCTGCCAGCAGATGGAGCCAAAGCCGCTCCCTGCTGAGTCCCCCGGGTGCACAGAGCTCACACCTGCTGGCGATCTGTCAATCGTCTCACCTGCAGGCGGCCCTTCATCAAGCCTCAGTCTGACAGGACAGCCGAGCCCGTCCCTGCACTCTGACGCTCTGAGGCTGGGACTCCAGACCCCTGCGTCTCTCCCAGGTGAGACTGATCTGTTGTGTTATTGAGCTGTTGCGTTTATGACTGACTGTTCTTACCTGCCTGATAAAAGCTCCATGTGTCCTGAGTTTTTGCTTACTGTAAAGACTGTAATGTCCTAAGACGTGTGCATAAAGTCAGGGCTGTAGAGACTGCAGTGTTACAGAAATGTGTCACAGCAGTCTCCTCACTGCTGAGAGCATTGGGAGTCAGGTTCACCTCCCATGAGGCCCACACACTTTTGCAAGCCACTCTGGAAAAGAGTGTTTGCTTAACAACTGACAGTAATGTAAATGTAAGTGTTATTTAACTTCATCAGTGCCCAGTGGGACTTTCCGGAAGTTTCTCATAAATCACAGGGAAATGCTCCTTTGCCCTGCGTGCCACTCTCAGTGTGCGGATGGGCTAACGTGCTTCTGTGAATAGTGACGACTTTGTAACGGAGTCCGGCCAATTAAAACTGCTCCCTGGGACCTGAGTTTGACATTCAGAGAGGACAGCAGAGCAGCAGCAGTGAAATGAGAGGCTGAGTCACCCCTCTGTAAACACACACCTCCACCCCCCAAAGCTCAGCCCAGGTTGGTGATGTTGGAGCGACCACCAGGGGGCGCCACAATGCGGTGTCCAGAGCGCCGGGGAACGTTGTCATCGTTTTGGCCACCTGGAACCCAGATCAGAGAGAGTCACACGGGGGGACGGGGCTTGATCAAAGAATTATTTATACTGATCACATTTTATACTATAACACATTGCTCAGTCTCAAAGCTGATTGGATGATGATACACATAGATCGACATGGGCACACAGTATTTGAATCATGATATGATCATTTTTTAGTATAGCAAGAATGTATTGAACGATCCAGAATTACTGGCACCCTTATTGGCAAAGTTTTCACGTCTGTATGAACATAACATCTTGATTATTATCTGTGGTGTTTATTATATGCAGCCTCTTTTCTTCATTTTTATCAAGGCTACCAATAATTGTGGACCGGACTGTATATACCACCGTGCGACTGGCCCCACTGCACAGCTCAGTACGACCACTCTGTCATTATGGTCCATGAAAGTGACGGTTCCTCGCGAGGCACTGTATATACACAAGAAATCTGTCAAAATCTGTCAAAATGAGTGAAGTCCACCTGCCGGGGAGACACACGGGCGCCGCTGTACCTGACAGGCTGAAGTTGGACAGATGGAGGTTCCTGATTGGTGGAGGCTGGGGCTGAGTGGGGGAGGTCTTGGCTGAGGGGGTGGGGGTGATGTACTTGGGCGTGGCAGGGACGTCATACACCGGCCCGTCATACATGCCCCGGGACACGCCCTGCTTCCCCATTGCCTGGGGAGACAGACCACACCCCCTCCTCTCACACAATGAAACCACACCCCCTCCTCTCACACGATCAAACCACACCCCTCCTCTCACACAATCAAACCACACCCCCTCCATCTCACACGATCAAACCACACCCCCTCCATCTCACACGATCAAACCACACCCCCTCCATCTGATGCCATCAAACCACACTACTGAGTGTAATGTCTCATCCATAAGACGGGCTCTCCTACAGCACAGTGTTCCCATCACAGCGCTGGGGCACTGCTTTCCTGCCCCCTGCTGGCTCTCCAGCACCTCTTACAGCAGCAGCCGCTGTTTCTCCCAGGAGGCGCCCATGCAAGCACTACCCAGGCTCCAGCTCCGCTGTGAGGAAGGAGAGAGCTGCAGGGGGGTGCAGCTGCTGGCTGTGACCTCATTTCAGTGTCTGTGTCTCAGTGTAAACCTTCGGTGTGACCCACAGCAAACTGTCCTTCACTGAGAATAAGGCCACAGAACCCACTCATTTCCCACGTCCTACTCCACACGGCACCTAATAATGATAATATTAATAACAGGACATTATATTTGTAACATACTGTTCAATCAAGTTTCTCAGTGGGCCTCCTATTCCAGCCAGGCTACCTGCTGGTGTCTCTGAAAACCCCTCTCTTCAGACTGCATCCTGGCCCCCTAACAGCCGCTAGCAGCCATGAAGCCGCAGGTTGCTGGGGCCTCAGGCTAGGTGTGGTGGGAACACTGACACCCATCAGGGGGTGGGGTTTACCTTGCTCCTCGTGTTGATTCGCTGGTAGGCGTGGTCAGGGAAAGGCTTTCGCGGGATGTAGCGGCCAGCCCCCCCCTGCACCTGCAGCACGTCGTCCTCCAGCACCACTCTGCCCTGACTGATCACCACCAGGGGGCCCCCTCTGCACTCCATCCCCTCAAAGATGTTATACTCCAGGGCCTGGACATCAAAGATTCACCCAGAGTCACATAACCCAACACTCTTTAAGCCCAGAGTGGTAAAACCCAACACTCTTCTAGCCCAGAGTGGTAACTCGACGCTCACCGACTGCTGCTTCTTGGCGGTGATGGTACTGATCCGCTCGGGGTCCCAGATCACGATGTCGGCGTCTGACCCCACTGCAGCGCGCCCCTTGCGGGGGTACAGGTTGAAGATCTTGGCAGCGTTGGTGCTGGTTACAGCCACAAACTGGTTCTCATCCATCTTACCCTCAGCCTACAGAGAGGAGAGAGCCTGCTTCATCCATCCATTCATTCATTCATTCATTCTGTGTGGGGTGTTGGGGTGGGACAGTGAGGGGTGTTGGGGTCGGACGGGCGGGACAGTGAGTGGGGTGTTGGGGCGGGACAGTGAGTGGGGTGTTGGGGCGGGACAATGAGTGGGGTGTTGGGGTGGGACGGGCGGGACAGTGAGTGGGGTGTTGGGGCGGGACAGTGAGTGGGGTGTTGGGGTGGGACAGTGGGGTGTTGGGGTGGGACGGGCGGGACAGTGAGTGGGGTGTTGGGGCGGGACAGTGAGTGGGGTGTTGGGGTCGGATGGGCGGGACAGTGAGTGGGGTGTTGGGGCGGGACGGGCGGGACAGTGAGTGGGGTGTTGGGGTCGGATGGGCGGGACAGTGAGTGGGGTGTTGGGGTCGGATGGGCGGGACAGTGAGTGGGGTGTTGGGGCGGGACGGGCGGGACAGTGAGTGGGGTGTTGGGGTCGGATGGGCGGGACAGTGAGTGGGGTGTTGGGGTGGGACAGTGAGTGGGGTGTTGGGGCGGGACAGTGAGTGGGGTGTTGGGGCGGGACAATGAGTGGGGTGTTGGGGCGGGACGGGCGGGACAGTGAGTGGGGTGTTGGGGCGGGACAGTGAGTGGGGTGTTGGGGTGTTGGGGCGGGACAGTGAGTGGGGTGTTGGGGCGGGACAGTGAGTGGGGTGTTGGGGCGGGACAGTGAGTGGGGTGTTGGGGTGTTGGGGCGGGACAGTGAGTGGGGTGTTGGGGTCGGATGGGCGGGACAGTGAGTGGGGTGTTGGGGCGGGACGGGCGGGACAGTGAGTGGGGTGTTGGGGTGGGTCTCAGGCACTCACCACAGCCCTGTCCCACACCAAGGCCATCCTCCCCTGCACCCCGTTGGTCCCCTCAGGGATGAGGGTGAAGTTCTCCTTCCCAATGGCCTTCTGAGATGTGCTGTAAGCACAGTGTGCACTGCCCACCACCTGCAGGTCCCCACTGCACCGCACAGAGCGTCGTTAATCACCTGCACACACCTGCAGGTCCCCACTGCACCGCACAGAACGTCGTTAATCACCTGCACACACCTGCACACACCTGCACACAGAACAGCGTTAATCACCTGCACACACCTGCATACACCTGCACACACCTGCACACAGATCAGCATTAATCACCTGTACATACCTGCAAACCCCTGAAAATACCTGCACTCATCTACACACACCTACACACACCCGTACGCACCTGCACACACCCGTACGCACACCAGCATGTCTAGGGGGGAACCAGTACCTCCAGGAAGAGGATGAGACCCCAGTTTCAGAACGTCAGGAGTTTACCCTGCATCCAATCCTTTCACTGCAGTTTACCCTGCATCCAATCCTTTCACTGCAGTTTACCCTGCGTCCAATCCTTTCACTGCAGTTTACCCTGCGTCCAATCCTTTCACTGCAGTTTACCCTGCGTCCAATCCTTTCACTGCAGTTTACCCTGCGTCCTGTCCTTTCACTGCAGTTTACCCTGCATCCTGTCCTTTCACTGCAGTTTACCCTGCGTCCAATCCTTTCACTGCAGTTTACCCTGCGTCCAATCCTTTCACTGCAGTTTACCCTGCGTCCAATCCTTTCACTGCAGTTTACCCTGCGTCCTGTCCTTTCACTGCAGTTTATCCTGTGCGGCTCTGAGTGTTCACTGCTGTATAGTCATATAGCAACAGTGGCATTCAGAGCCCAGTCTATTTGAAGAAACCAGGACAAGGACAGGTGGGGGTGGGGGTGGGGGCAGGACTAACTGATACAAGCATGTAACTTACAGCTGCTCTGAGGGGGGGTGTCACACATAATAAATATGTCTACATTTACTCATTTATCAAACATTTATATCCAGAATGACTTATAAAATGGGTTAGGCAGTTAGCCTTAAACATGCTCAGTGCTGAGGTTCTGCAGGGCTCAGTGCTGAGGTTCTGCAGGGCTCAGTGCTGAGGTTCTGCAGGGCTCAGTGCTGAGGTTCCACTGGCCTCAGTGCTGAGGTTCCATTGGCCTCAGTGCTGAGGTTCCGTTGGGCTCAGTGCTGAGGTTCTGTTGGGCTCAGTGCTGAGGTTCTGCAGGCCTCAGTGCTGAGGTTCCACTGGCCTCAGTGCTGAGGTTCCGTTGGGCTCAGTGCTGAGGTTCTGCAGGGCTCAGTGCTGAGGTTCTGTTGGGCTCAGTGCTGAGGTTCCGTTGGCCTCAGTGCTGAGGTTCTGTGGAGCTGGTTTAGTGTGTACTGACTGTGTGACTGCCATCGTGTTGTACAGGTGACTCTCCCTGTGTGTGAGTCAGGGCGGGGTGTACCTGACCAGCAAAGCGTTCAGGTGCTCGGGGGTGGAGGGGTCAGGGCTCAGGGGGGGAGAGGTCACAAAGGCGGCAGCCTTAGCCCAATTTCTGCTCCAAATGTGAGTTCCATCCGTCACCAGACTAGCTGTGATTGGCTCACCAAACACAACAGAGCCTGTCAAAGACACAGCACACGTGACACACTTCAGTTCTCTTCATTCGGTAACACTGTTTGTAACTGTCACTGTCCTGTATGATGCTGTTATCACTCTCCTGTGTAATTCCAGGCAGGGGGAGGGACTCACCCTTTTTCCTGAACTGGGACAGGGTGTCGGCTGCACTCTTACTCATCACCTTGGTGATGTAAATGGGGCAGTTCACTCGGTTGCCGAGGGTGATGGCGCGGAACACAGCCTCAGACTCCAGCTGAGAGACGACAGACTGAGTGTTACAGAGATGGATGATGGGTAATAACCCTTACATGCACAGCAGACCACTGTCCCTCCCAGGATAGCACTGAGTGGCTGCTGCAGGCGACAGATAGATACATAGATAGATACATAGATAGATAGATATATTGAATGGTTGGTTGGTTGGGTGATTGATTGGTTGGTTGATTGATTGATTGGTTGGTGGATTGGTTGATTGGTTGGTTGGTTAGTTGGTTGGGTGATTGGTTGGTTGGGTGATTGATTGGTTGGTTGGGTGATTGGTTAGTTGGTTGGGTGATTGATTGGTTGGTTGGGTGATTGGTTGGTTGGTTAGTTGATTGGTTGGTTGGTTAGTTGGTTGGGTGATTGATTGGTTGGTTGGATGATTGGTTGGTTGGTTGATTGATTGGTTGGTTAGTTGATTGGTTGGTTGGTTAGTTGATTGGTTGGTTGGTTAGTTGGTTGGGTGATTGGTTGGTGGATTGGTTGATTGGTTGGTTGGTTAGTTGGTTGGGTGATTGATTGGTTGGTTGGGTGATTGATTGGTTGGTTGGGTGTTTGGTTGGTTGGTTGATTGGTTGGTTGGTTAGTTGATTGGTTGGTTGGTTAGTTGGTTGGGTGATTGGTTGGTTGGGTGATTGATTGGTTGATCTCACCTCCTCTGGGTGACTCAGTGCATGGCCCTCTGGCCCTGTGATGCCCATACTGAGGATCTTACTCTGTTCCTGAAAATGGAAAAAATCCTGCATCATCGACTAATTCATGGAAACATTTCCTAAAAAAGAAAAGGTGCAGGTGTCACCTGAGCAATGAGATTCCCGTTCTCAGCATGGACCAGAGGTACTGCACTCAGCTCCCGCAGGGCTGTCAGCACCTTGTACAGCTGCAAATACAGCCAACAAAGAAGAGACATTGGGAAGTCATACACAGAGACTCTGACACACAGACACAAGACAAAAGAGTTGTGTCTATGAATGTTTAATTATGTTGGGATTATATGAAAGTTGTTTTGAGAAAAACCTTACTTGAGTGTTTGTCATCTGAAACAGATCTTTGTAGGCCATATGTACTTGGAAAGAGTTGACCCCTGTTTCATAATGAGATTGAGAGAAAGAGAAAAAAGACAGAAAACAGTGTGTCCTTTGAGAGAGCATTTGCACAGAGACTTTCAGAGGGGCAGGGGTCCTACAGGTTTCTTCTCGTCGAGCTTGTTCAGTTGTAGCCTCATTCGGTACCTCTGATTGGCTCTAACCTTTCTCCTGCACCAGCACCTGCAGCTCCGCCCTCACGCCCGGATGCCACTGTGGAATGTCCACGTGCAGCGAGTAGTCGCAGCATGACTTCCTGTCCGCTGCTTCCTGCCACGTTTCGAATGCCTGCAGGAGGCTCTCCCGGGGGGGGGGGGTCACGTGGTCCACTGGGGAGAGAGAGACGCCACCATGAGGACAGCCAGAGAGACACTTACCAAACCCCGAGAGTTCTCTCCTGTAACAAGGTGAGACATCCATCAGACAGTGGAGTGAGGCAGTGTTGAGTGAGGCAGTATTGAGTGAGGCAGTGTTGAGTGAGGCAGTGTTGAGAGAGGCAGTGTTGAGTGAGGGAGTGTTGAGTGAGGCAGTGTTGAGAGAGGCAGTGTTGAGTGAGGGAGTGTTGAGTGAGGCAGTGTTGAGTGAGGCGGCTGAGAGACCGGAGCAGAACTCACAGATCATCGTAGTTCCCCCAGTGAGGGCGGCCTTGGTGCCCTGGAAGAAGTCGTCCGCAGGGGGGCTGCCCAGGTAGGGCTTCTGAAGGCAGGTGTTGACATCGATGCCCCCAGGAATCACCAGGTGCCCGTGAGCCTCAGTAATCTTCACCCCCTCGGGGACAATCAGGTTCTGCCCCAGCTGCCTGTGAGGGAGGGGGGGAGACGGGGCAGACTGAGTGAAGTGTGAGGAACACAACAGATAGCAGAAGACTGAGGAAACGCTCAGTGCTTTGTGAAAAGTTCTGTGCACAATATCGTGAAAATGTGATGGATTTATTTGAGAGATGGATGTAGGAGTGTATGCAGGAGCTTTTGATAGAAGGCCTTGTTAACTCTCTCTGTGCTGGAGAGCACATACTTAACCAGCCCGTCCTCCAGGTAGACATCGGCGAAGAGCGACTGGTCGTCATTCACAACCCTCCCTCCCGTGATGAGCAGAGGGTCGCTCTGGAAAGCAGAGAGAGAGCAGCAGCAGCAGCGTTTCAGCAACGTTTCAGCAGCGTTTCAGTCCCACTGCCACCTACAGCAGCCCTCAGAGCGAGCCCCCCGCAGTATAAAGCACAATGTTTAATTCAAAATGTACTCAGATGAAAGTAGAAGTATTATTTAAAATACCGAAAACCCCCGAAAAAAACCACCTGTGCAAAATTGAGACTATTTTTCATCTATTACTTTACACCTCTGAGTAAGATGTACACGCAGTCTTCTCTTAGTACGCTAAGCGGGGTTTGTGTCTTACTGTACTTTACTGTAGATTGCAGCATGTTTTCTGCAAACGGGTAGAAGAGGCGTAGTTTTTAGGATGTCTGTGTCAGTGCTCCCGCCCCCTAGCTGTTGTGTTTTTGTTTTTCTGTCCATGTGCTTTTGTTTTTCCTGTGTTCCAGCCCTGCCCCGCTCCCCGCCCGGTCTCCGCCCGCCTGTTTCCCTCATTGCCTTCACCCGCCTGCCTGCAAACCTGTTTCCCATTCCCGTTGTCAGCCCTTCCCTATATCTTCCCTGCGTGTCCCTGGCCTGTTGCTAGTTCGTAACAGTTTGCTTTTTGCCTGTTTCGTCCCCGCCGTTTGTTCTCGTGCTGATTGCTGTTTTTCCCGTTTTCGACCTGCCCGTTTTTCGACCTGTTTTCTTGCCTGCCGCTCTGCCCTGTTCGCCTGTGTATCTGCCTGCCCGGTGTTTGACCCCTGCCTGCTCCGTTTCCCTGTATCTGGATTTGCCCCTCGGACTGCCTTTCTGGTTTTGACCCTGCCTGGTTTTACGATTACGATCTTGCCTGTGGACTAAAATCTGCTGGAATACGACGTTTTTTGTGGTCTGTGACTGAGTCCTTGCCCGAGCCCTGACAGTTTGTCTTTGCATGACTGTCTGTGCGAAACTCTGTTTAGCCAAGACGCATTAAAGGTGTCATTTCCTGCGGAGTTCCGACTCCAGTATGCAGGTCTGAACTGTACAGATGTCCATTTCATTAAAATTGGATAAACAATGGAACGGAATCTCCTACTTTGTGAAAATGGCTTGAGTGGATGTGCGCTGCATGTAGTTTCCACTTCGGGTGAGAGTAATGAGAAATGAATATGACTGTCTTTCCCCCGCCAAACCCTGGATCGCGCCTCCTTTCCACTTGCTTGTTTCTGCTTATCAGCGCAATAATCCGTAGTACAGTCGTATTTACACTCTCTCAGAGAGTCTGAGTTCACGCGGATAACAGCCCACGATGCCCTCCGAGAAAGAGCGTGAGTGGAGACAAAACGTGGAGCAGGATGAGTTTCCATGGTAACCGTCAATAATCGTACACAAGGTACTGGAGTTGGTCAAAGGCGTTCCCAGTGATAATTTTTTGTTGATCATAGATATTTTCCCAAAACATAATTTAAATGCAAAATGAAGACGACATGGATTGTTGTTCTAACTTATGAAAATGAATGAATTCTTGTATTTTACTAACTAAATAAAATTATGCATATAATAATACACAATATAAAATATTTGTGCTCACATCGATTGGGGAAGGAATTAGGTTAATATTATATTCTGGGCCACGCTGTCGTGGCTGAATCTTAAATCTTTTTCTGTTATAACACCTGGCTGCTTTACAAAACGGAAAACATAAACTGAAGCACCAAATGCTATCAGTCTTGCATCAAAACCTTTTGTTCGAAAACCGAAAACCCGGTACTGTCGAATATGCGCTATACACACCTCGGGCAGCGCTACGTTTAATATTCAACACATTTTTCTTCTCTTAATAGCGCAAGGTGTAAAAAGCCCTTTTCCTCGTGCCGCTGAGCGCGAGCGGGACACGCTGCGAACCGGGGTGCGGCTGCGCTCCTCCATCTTTTGTCTCCCAGATTTTTGTTCTCGGTAGGTCGCTGTGTGTCATTTTAGGACGCCTGTTAACAGAATGTCCCTCTATCAGACGGAAGTTTTTTCCGCAGGAGCACAGAGCGCATTAGACACAGATGCGGGCTCGTTGCATCCTCTCCCGCAGACACGCGCCGGGCGCCGCCTCCAGGGAGGGAGGCTCGCGTCGGTCCGGCTCCCCCGCGGCTTCATGCCCACTCCCTTATTTCCCATGACCTTTAAAACCCCTCTTTATATACCACCCCACCTCCAAATTTTGTAGATACCGTCCCCACTCCGCGACTACACGTTACCTCGCTGCAAGAGCCCATTTAGAAAGCGAGTCTTCACAGCATCTTTCGAAAGCCAGCTTGCCTCAGACCTGTGTCTGGCCCGCGGGCGGGATGCGTGTGTGCTCCTTCTCTGTTTGTTGTGTCAGAAATTCACGCCACTCACCAGGCTGCTGAGGACATTGCATTGGGACAAACCGCCTGTGCAGCCCGGTCTGTAGCTACAGAAGGGATTATATCCCCGGGTGCAGCGGGGACAGTGAGCTTCATAAAGGCGCCGAAGAGGAAACACCTTGCGGATTATTCTCTCACCGTTAAATGAGGGATTCTCTTCTTCCCCTGGTGTCCACTCCCGGACATTCCGCCTTCAGACGCTCAGAAAGTGTCTCCAAAGCAAGAAATTACTCAGGGTCGGTTCAGACTGCCCTGGTTCCTCTGTAAAATGTAATCGGCCGATTTGCCACCGTGCGTTAATACCAGAGGTACGCGTCTCCAAACTCGCAGCGCCCCCCTTGTGTGGTACCCAGGAGGACAGACGAGAGCACCACACAACGGGACAAGTTCCACACTCCACAATTCTCCGACTGACTCGCCTAAAATCTTAAATAAAATCTATGATCAGTGAAGATCGTCTCTTTGTGGAGCCATACTTATCAATAGCACATAGCGCCCAAATATTCCCATATGTTCATTTAATAAAGTGAGTTTATTATTTATTTATTTTATTAACATACTTTCCTCAGATGTGAAGTGCATGACATCTACTGACCATTGTATTCCAGATTTATCTTTAGGAGTGCAAATATTAATATATTTTGAACAATATTGCATAGTCTTCAATACTCCGTAGACGTTGGTGGTTCTGGCAGTTTGTAGGAGTACCTGAGGAGTTTGGAGCAGCTACGTCTCTCCAACAAAACACTGCACCAAAAGCGTTGAACGATGTTGTTTCACATCGTCTGAAATGACAGGTTTCCCTACAAACCTGACAAGTTAGGATGGAATAGTAGGTCTTTTTAAAGCTCTTCTCGATGATTATAGTAGTGGAATAAACGAAAGAAGAGTTGCTATGGAAATAACTGTAAAATGTTTGGATTCGAAATTTTTAACTCGCACAGCCCGTTTTTCTTGTCCTGGACAGATCATTCCGCCGGAGGTGTGTTGTATGATCACACGCAATGCTCTCTCTGTCCCTGCATCGTTTATAATGCAAAATCCCTGTAAAACTCGAACGCGTCCGGAAGACCCAGGCTCTGAAGGAGAGGCAGAATCATGTTGCAGTCTCGCCAGCTCGCACCTCCGCACACACACATTACAAGAAAAATTCAGCGAATCTTAAATATCTTTATGAGCTTATTAAAACGCTGCAGTCGTGTAGTAGGTTTCATCAGTAGCCGTAAAATGGGGCTACCCCTTTACATCTGTGAGACTGAAACGCGCGGACGCGAAACTGAGCTGATCACACGCTGCAGATCAGCCGAACGGCGAGTCCAGTGACGCGCACGATGTTCCGGTGATTTTGGTTTTAATGATGACGTGCTGAACGGCGGAAAGGCGCACAGAGCAGCCAAAACAAGCAGCAGCAGCGGAAATAAGCAGCGCCCAACAGAAACACATTAGTGAAATCGATGGACCTGAAGTCGAGCTTTGAGAACAGGGTCACCGTGCCGGGTGATGATACAGCTGTGTAAAGCTGGCATCTAGCTCAATCGTTTATCATTTTTTAGGAAACTCTTTGCAGATCACCACCTGCAAACTGCTCTCTGCTGAAGCTGGACTCCCGGACGAGCGGAGCGTGACCGTGCCGGACACCCCTGCTAGCCCGGGAGGGTGGAGCCCTCTTTCAGCGCGGTGCACCGGGGCATCCGCGATGTCAGACACAGGCGCGCCACAAACGGATCATACTGATGGAAAATGAGTGCAAGCCATCCCCACCGCTCACAATCACTTGAAACAGTGAATTGCATTGGCTCATTCACTGGTTTGCACGTTTGTTGCGACGCTTCGGAATTCAGTACAATGCGCGTGTGTAGAATGAGGGCTGTTTCGCGTCCACTTAGACCGCAGCGAGCGGAAAGCGATCTTCCTGTCCTACAGACGCCATCCGAGCGGTACCACAAGTTAACCTGTGCAGCATGACTAGACAAGGGAAGCCAAGTATACCAGCATACGTCAGTCACTAGATCACAGAATCCAAAACACATGACAACACTGCACATAAAATAAACAGAAAAAATAAAACAAGCAGGTGTTAGGGGGTGGGGATTGAAGTGGAACTGAGATGCAGTCTGAAGAGGCGGGTCTTCAGTCTGCGTCGGAAGATGGCCAGTGATTCTGCTGTCCTGACCCCTGTGGGGAGTTCATTCCACCATTGAGGGACCAGTACAGACAGGGATCATGTCTGAGAGGAGCGACGCTGTTGGGATGGGACAGTCAGTTGCCCCATAGTTATAGAGCGTATAGTGATCTGAGCGGCACACAAAACTGAGCGCGGTACAGCCTTATTTAGAAATATCTGAGAAGTGTTACAGTATTCAGAGGAGGTATGAGATCTGAATTTCCCACAAGCGTGACATCCCTGATCGAAGTGTTGCGGCTGATTTGTGCCTATAGCGACTTCTATTGGTGAGCCGCTATAATAGCAGTTATTATTTCAGCAGCACGTCGGGGCAGCCTGGCCGACGCTACTCACTCACACCGAATCCAGCCCGTAATGCAGGAGGCTCCGCGGCCCTGGCGTCTCTGCTGCACCGCCAGTGACAGACATGACAGCGAGCCCAAGTCATTCCTTTAAATGCCACATGGAGCTCAGTGAGTTATTCTTATTTTCAGCACATGTAACCAAACATATGGGCGTATATAGATAACGTCACTTGTAATGACCAGTAGAAGTATTGGGATCTGAGGGTGGGCGGCGCTTGCGCTGAGGCGTGGCACAGTGTCAGTGTCAGTAATTCAGAGCTATTTCTGTCCGAGCTACGGGAGGCGAAGCGACTCCGCCGAAACTTCTGGCTGAACTTGTAAACAAAAGGAGCTTCACTGTATGCGTGCGAGGCAACCTCCCCACGCTTTCTAAGTAAGTAGCTGCGCGTCGGAGGTAAATCCTTAAAATAAGAAAGCGACACACAGGCAAACTGCGGGATATTGAGAGGTATGTATGCGGGCGGCAGGCTTCAGGCGCTGCGGGTGATCGGGCGGACTGTGCGTCTGTCTGTCTGTCTGTCTGTCTGTCTGTCTGTCTGTCTGCACACTCATCACATTTCATAACAATACGCGCATAATTACAGCTTTAGCGCATAGACGTTTGTTGTAAAGTTTTTCATGTTTGTAGTAAATATTTTAAATGTTTTAGCGTGTGTTTATGAAAAATAAAATACATTCACATTAAAACCCCAAAACATTAGATTATGTAACACTAATGACTTAGCATTCCTAAGCCTGAGGAGTCGTGTGTGCTGGGTCTGTTATTTTAATTGTGCGTTCAGTGGGTTCCTGGTCTGTGCACAGTGCATTTGTTTGCTATGTGCACTGATTTGATTGGTTGGTTTATGATCTGTGTAGCTCATTGTCAGCTCCAGCATTTGCCTGATCAGTTTGGTCATTGTGGTTCTCATTGGTTCTTTGCTCTTGTAGTCAGGTGAGATGGAAAAGGACCAGCCACCTGCCTCCCTGCCCCCCGACCCACACCTGCCTCCCCTTCTGCCCCAGACGGAAGCCTCTCTCCATCAGCCCCACCCCCTTCCCCCTCCCCCTCTCCATCAGCCCCAACCCCCTCCCCCTCCACCATCACCTCAATCCCCTCCTCTTCTCCCTCTGTTCCAGACATCTCTGCATCCACTGTAACCCCACCCGCCTCCACTCCCCGCCCCCAACCCTGCCCCCTCCTCTCCCCGCCCCGGCAGCGCCCCCCGACCCCGCCCCCTCCTCTCCCCCGCCCCGACCCTGCCCCCTCCTCTCCCCGGCCCCCGGCCGTGCCCCTGGCGGCGCCCCCGGCTGGCTGCAGTGTGCAGGTGCAGTCTAAGCGGGGCGCTGTGGGGGGTTTCGCAGCGCTGGCGAAGCAGCTGGTGCTGCAGGAGAGACTGAAAGCTGCTGGGGAGACTGCAGAGCTGCCTGCAGCGCCCCCTGCTGACAGCCCTGTGCAGCGCACAGGTACAGAAACGCATGTCAGTGTGTGGCTTTGGCTGGTTACTCTGTACTCCATCACAGGGGTGCAGCAGCGCCCCCTATGGGAGGTGGATTTAGCATGGGTGTGACATGGTATAGATTTAAAATAGGCTGACCCGCTGAAGACTTCGTGCAAGTATCCCGTATCACACACCTGTCTGCTGCGTAGCCGAGTGACAGGGGCATCCAGCCAATCACCACTAACCCCCATGCAGGGCCCTCCTGTGAGGGTGTAGGGGCGGAGTTTGCAGGGCCCTCCTGTGAGGGTGTAGGGGCGGAGTTTAGGGTGACCTCCTGTGAGGGTGTAGGGGCAGAGTTTACGGTGACCTCCCCCTGTGTCTGCAGAGCCTGAGGAAGACGAGGAGCTGCCATTTGAGGAGCTGGAGGAGAGAGCCAAAGCTGGAGATGCCAAAGCTCAAGCCGATGTAAGTCACCACCATGAGCAGCATCACTGCGTCCCCTCTGCTGCTGTTACAGCATCACTGCATCTCCTCTGCTGCTGTTACAGTGTCACTGCGTCTCCTCTGCTGTTACAGCGTCACTGCGTCTCCTCTGCTGCTGTTACAGCATCACTGCATCTCCTCTGCTGCTGTTACAGCGTCACTGCGTCTCCTCTGCTGCTGTTACAGCATCACTGCGTCACCTCTGCTGTTATCAGCATCACTGCGTCTCCTCTGCTGCTGTTACAGCATCACTGCGTCACCTCTGCTGTTACAGCGTCATTGCGTCTCCTCTGCTGCTGTTACAGCATTACTGCCTCTCCTCTGCTGCTGTTACAGCGTCACTGCGTCTCCTCTGCTGCTGTTACAGCATCACTGCGTCACCTCTGCTGTTATCAGCATCACTGCATCTCCTCTGCTGCTGTTACAGCATCACTGCGTCTCCTCTGCCTGCAGGGCTTTGTGTGTGAAGCAGAGAGTGTGATTAAACCTCCATGTGGGTTACACCTGCTGTTGGAGCCCACAGACCCCCCTCCCATCCCAGGCATTTGCTGTGCTTAATTTTAGCTCTCTGGCAGCTGAACCCACATGCGGACCCCCGACACAGCAAGCAGCTCATGCCTCTGAGTGTGGGGCAGGAGGCGGGCTTTGGCCCGGGGTGTTTCGGGCCTGCTGTGGGTGGAGCAGACCTGGCAGTGCACGCGCTGTCACTGGCTCCTGTTCCCTGAGTCTGCAGTTTGATTGGCTGGAGCAGGATGCTGCCATCACTTCTGTCCCCCTGCATTAACCCACGCATTGCCTGACAGATCTCACCACGGGTCTGTACTCCGGTTAATAATATCCATGATATATCCCTGTAAAGAAAAACCTGGTAGGAAACCGTAGCAGAGGAAAGTGGGTACGATCTGTTCTTCTGGGAGACCTGTAGTTATTATATATTATGTATATGGTATGTAATGTGAATTATGACAGTACACGCTGTGGTGTGTGTGTGTGTGTGTCAGCTCGGCCGGCATTACCTGCGGCTGGCGGAGCAGCAGGAGGAGGAGCTGAACAGCAGCAGGGCTGTGGACTGGCTGCTGCAGGCCGCCAGACAGGGCCGCAAGGACGCCGCCAAGCTGCTGCAGCGCTGCCTGACCCACAGAGCAAAGGCAGGTGCAGTATGGGGTGCACGGCCTGCTGGGAAATGTAGTTTATTTCCGTATTGCACTTCTGTCCTCATACTAAAGCTGTGGCATGTCGCTCAACATACCTCACTTCCAAACATCATTCTATCAAACACACTTTACCAAGCATGAATTCCAAACACACTCTATGAAACATCTATCCACCAAGCAGCACTACCAGATACCCCAAAATATCATTCTTCCAAATGTCTGCCAACAAACGCATACTACCAGACAGCCTCTCCCAGACAGCTTCTCTCTGCATGCAGGGTCCAGTGCCACTGCCTCTCT
>CM032894.1:276137-313637 GCA_019176425.1 Megalops atlanticus
CGTGTTTGGCGGTCGTCAGCAGGGGCGCGTGTTTGGCGTGTCGTCAGCAGGGGCAGTGTGATGTGTGTTTGGCGTGGTCGTCAGCAGGGGCGCGTGTTTGGCGGTCGTCAGCAGGGGCAGTGTGTTTGGCGTGTCGTCAGCAGGGGCAGTGTGATGTGTGTTTGGCGTGTCGTCAGCAGGGGCGGCGTGTTTGGCGTGTCGTCAGCAGGGGCGGCGTGTTTGGCGTGTCGTCAGCAGGGGCAGTGTGTTTGGCGTGTCGTCAGCAGGGGGCAGTGTGTTTGGCGTGTCGTCAGCAGGGGGCAGTGTGATGTGTGTTTGGCGTGTCGTCAGCAGGGGGCAGTGTGATGTGTGTTTGGCGTGTCGTCAGCAGGGGCAGTGTGTTTGGCGTGTCGTCAGCAGGGGGCAGTGTGATGTGTGTTTGGCGTGTCGTCAGCAGGGGCGGCGTGTTTGGCGTGTCGTCAGCAGGGGCAGTGTGTTTGGCGTGTCGTCAGCAGGGGGCAGTGTGATGTGTGTTTGGCGTGTCGTCAGCAGGGGCAGTGTGTTTGGCGTGTCGTCAGCAGGGGGCAGTGTGATGTGTGTTTGGCGTGTCGTCAGCAGGGGCAGTGTGATGTGTGTTTGGCGTGTCGTCAGCAGGGGCAGTGTGTTTGGCGTGTCGTCAGCAGGGGCGGTGTGATGTGTGTTTGGCGTGTCGTCAGCAGGGGGCGTGTTTGGCGTGTCGTCAGCAGGGGCGGCGTGTTTGGCGGTCGTCAGCAGGGGGCAGTGTGATGTGTGTTTGGCGTGTCGTCAGCAGGGGCAGTGTGTTTGGCGTGTCGTCAGCAGGGGCGGTGTGATGTGTGTTTGCCGTGTCGTCAGCAGGGGGCGGCGTGTTTGGCGTGTCGTCAGCAGGGGCGGCGTGTTTGGCGGTCGTCAGCAGGGCAGTGTGATGTGTGTTTGGCGTGTCGTCAGCAGGGGCGGCGTGTTTGGCGTGTCGTCAGCAGGGGCGGCGTGTTTAGCGTGTCGTCAGCAGGGGCGGCGTGTTTGGCGTGTCGTCAGCAGGGGCAGCGTGTTTAGCATGTCGTCAGCAGGGGCAGTGTGTTTAGCGTGTCGTCAGCAGGGGCAGTGTGTTTAGCGTGTCGTCAGCAGGGGCAGTGTGATGTGTGTTTGGCGTGTCGTCAGCAGGGGCAGTGTGTTTGGCGTGTCGTCAGCAGGGGCAGTGTGATGTGTGTTTGGCGTGTCGTCAGCAGGGGCAGCGTGTTTGGCGTGTCGTCAGCAGGGGGCAGTGTGTTTGGCGTGTCGTCAGCAGGGGGCAGTGTGTTTGGCGTGTCGTCAGCAGGGGGCAGTGTGTTTGGCGTGTCGTCAGCAGGGGCAGTGTGATGTGTGTTTGGCGTGTCGTCAGCAGGGCAGCGTGTTTGGGTGTCGTCAGCAGGGGGCAGTGTGTTTGGCGTGTCGTCAGCAGGGGCGGCGTGTTTGGCGGTCGTCAGCAGGGGCAGTGTGTTTAGCGTGTCGTCAGCAGGGGGCAGTGTGATGTGTGTTTGGCGGTCGCCAGCAGGGGCGGCGTGTTTGGCGGTCGTCAGCAGGGGCAGTGTGATGTGTGTTTGGCGTGTCGTCAGCAGGGGCAGCGTGTTTGGCGGTCGTCAGCAGGGGCAGCGTGTTTGGCGTGGTCGTCCAGCAGGGGGCGGCGTGTTTGGCGTGTCGTCAGCAGGGGCAGTGTGTTTGGCGTGTCGTCAGCAGGGGCAGTGTGATGTGTGTTTGGCGTGTCGTCAGCAGGGGCAGTGTGATGTGTGTTTGGCGTGTCGTCAGCAGGGGCGGCGTGTTTGGCGTGTCGTCAGCAGGGGCAGTGTGTTTGGCGTGTCGTCAGCAGGGGCAGTGTGATGTGTGTTTGGCGTGTCGTCAGCAGGGGCAGTGTGATGTGTGTTTGGCGTGTCGTCAGCAGGGGGCAGTGTGTTTGGCGTGTCGTCAGCAGGGGCGGCGTGTTTGGCGTGTCGTCAGCAGGGGCAGTGTGTTTGGCGTGTCGTCAGCAGGGGCAGTGTGATGTGTGTTTGGCGTGTCGTCAGCAGGGGGCGTGTTTAGCGTGTCGTCAGCAGGGGCAGCGTGTTTGGCGTGTCGTCAGCAGGGGGCGGCGTGTTTGGCGTGTCGTCAGCAGGGGCAGTGTGTTTGGCGTGTCGTCAGCAGGGGCAGTGTGATGTGTGTTTGGCGTGTCGTCAGCAGGGGGCGGCGTGTTTGGCGTGTCGTCAGCAGGGGCAGTGTGTTTGGCGTGTCGTCAGCAGGGGGCAGTGTGATGTGTGTTTGGCGTGTCGTCAGCAGGGGCGGCGTGTTTGGCGTGTCGTCAGCAGGAGCAGTGTGTTTGGCGTGTCGTCAGCAGGGGCGGCGTGTTTGGCGTGTCGTCAGCAGGGGCAGTGTGTTTGGCGTGTCGTCAGCAGGGACAGTGTGTTTGGCGTGTCGTCAGCAGGGGCAGTGTGTTTGGCGTGTCGTCAGCAGGGGCAGTGTGATGTGTGTTTGGCGTGTCGTCAGCAGGGGGCAGCGTGTTTGGCGTGTCGTCAGCAGGGGCGGCGTGTTGGCGTGTTGCGGCGTGACTCACGCTTGGCGTGTTGGTCGCACAGCGCGGAGGCCCTCATGTCGCAGAGCCGGATGCTGCCCTTGCTGCTGCTGTAGCTGAACAGGTGGCAGTGCTGCGGGTGGAACTCGGCCGCCGTGATCACCTCCGTCAGCTCCTCCATGTGCACCGGCTTCAGGTCCACAATGTCTGCAGGGAGAGCGAAGGCCATGGAACAGCACTGTGTGTGCGGGACAGGTGTGCAGTGTGTATATGGGACAGGTGTGCAGTGTGTACATGGGACAGGTGTGCAGTGTGTATATGGGACAGGTGCAGTGTGTAGGGGACAGGTGCAGTGTGTATATGGGACAGGTGCAGTGTGTATATGGGACAGGTGCAGTGTGTATATGGGACAGGTGTGCAGTGTGTATATGGGACAGGTGTGGGTGTGTATATGGGACAGGTGCAGTGTGTATATGGGACAGGTTCAGTGTGTAGGGGACAGGTGCAGTGTGTATATGGGACAGGTGCAGTGTGTATATGGGACAGGTGTGCAGTGTGTATATGGGACAGGTGTGGGTGTGTATATGGGACAGGTGCAGTGTGTATATGGGACAGGTTCAGTGTGTAGGGGACAGGTGCAGTGTGTATATGGGACAGGTGCAGTGTGTATATGGGACAGGTGTGCAGTGTGTACATGGGACAGGTGTGCAGTGTGTAAGGGACAGGTGCAGTGTGTATATGGGACAGGTGTGCAGTGTGTATATGGGACAGGTGCAGTGTGTATATGGGACAGGTGCAGTGTGTATATGGGACAGGTGCAGTGTGTATGTGGGACAGGTGCAGTGTGTAGGGGACAGGTGCAGTGTGTATATGGGACAGGTGCAGTGTGTATATGGGACAGGTGCAGTGTGTAGGGGTGTGTGAAGGGTACTGAAGCAGCGGTCCGTGATGTCCAGGTGCCACAGGTTGACGCGCAGGTCGTCGGCGGACAGGTAGGTCTCGCAGTCGCTGTTGACGGAGATGGAGTTGACGTGGAAGGCGTGGCCGTTAGCAAAGACGCGCCTCAGACTCACCTCCACCATCAGATCTGCGCGCTTCAGAACCGGGACCTGCAGGGAGACAACGCCTTTACACACTCACACACTCATACACACACTCACACACACACACACACACACTCACACTCACACACACACACACACTCACACACACACACACACACACTCACACTCACACACACACACACTCACACACACACTAACACTCACACACTCACACACACACTCACACACACTCACACACACACACACACACACACACACACACACACACACACACACACACACACACACACACACACACACACACACACACACACACACACACACACTCTCTCACACACACACACATACACACTCACACACACTCACACACACACACACTGTCACACACACACACACACACACGCACTCACACACACACACACGCACTCACACACACACACGCACTCACACACACACACACACACACACACACACACACACACACACACACACACACTCTCACACACGCACTCTCACACGCACGGCGGGTGGTCTTGCCTGCAGGGCAGTCACGGTGGACGGGTCCTTCACTCTCCCCTCCTCGTCCTTCAGGTTGTAGCCCTCCGGCCTCCTGTCCCTCTCACTCACCTTCCACAGCTTTATGGTCTTATCTGGAGGACACCAGCAGGGGGCAGCGTTAGGCAGCCCAGAACACAGCGTTACACAGGCCTGAACACAGCGTTACACAGGCCTGAACACAGCGTTACACAGGCCTGAACACAGCGTTACACAGGTCAGAACACAGCATTAACCAGGCCTGAACACAGCGTTAACCAGGCCTGAACACAGCGTTACACAGGTCAGAACACAGCATTAACCAGGCCTGAACACAGTGTTAAACAGGCCTGAACACAGTGCTTATGGGAGTTTAAAATTAATCAGCAGGGTCTCCAGCATTAGACAGCTTCCCCCACTCGCACCACCAGTTGTGCAGCATTTGCTAAAATCAGTATAGCTCTGCTGCCGTGTTCAGCTGAGGTGTTCAGCTGTGAGGTTAGCGCTGCTGCCGTGTTCAGCTGAGGTGTTCAGCTGTAAGGTTAGCGCTGCTGCCGTGTTCAGCTGAGGTGTTCAGCTGTAAGGTTAGCGCTGCTGCCGTGTTCAGCTGAGGTGTTCAGCTGTAAGGTTAGCGCTGCTGCCGTGTTCAGTTGCGGTGTTCAGCTGGTTTGTCTCACCGTTGGTGGACAGCAGGCAGTGGGCGGCGTTGAGCTGCGGGATCCAGCGGATCTTGTTGATCTTCTCCTCGATCTCCAGGCTCTTCAGATAGTCGAAATCCGGCTCGTGACTCTGGAAGGTGCTGTACACATTATACTCACCATGGCAACACGACTCCGCCTTACTCTGCCAGAGAGACACAGCCAGTTACACACCCACACACACACACACACACACACGTCAATACACACACACACACACACACGTCAATACACACATACACACACACACACACGTCAATACACACACACACACACACACACACAATACACACATACACACACACACACACACACGTCAATACACACACACACACACACACACACACACGTCAATACACACACACACACACACACGTCAATACACACATACACACACACACACACACAATACACACACACACACACACACGTCAATACACACATACACACACACACACACACGTCAATACACACACACACACACACACGCACACACGCCAATACACACACACACACACACACGTCAATACACACATACACACACACACACACGTCAATACACACACACACACACACACACACGTCAATACACACATACACACACACACACACACACACGTCAATACACACACACACACACACGTCAATACACACATACACACACACACACACATCAATACACACACACACACACACACGTCAATACACACACACACTCAGCCTCTCTGACTCACCGCTGCCTCTCTCTGACTCACCGCTGGCTCTCTCTGACTCACCGCTGGCTCTCTCTGACGCACCGCTGGCTCTCTGACTCACCGCTGCCTCTCTCTGACTCACCGCTGGCTCTCTCTGACTCACCGCTGGCTCTCTGACTCACCGCTGGCTCTCTGACTCACCGCTGCCTCTCTCTGACTCACCGCTGGCTCTCTCTGACTCACCGCTGGCTCTCTGACTCACCGCTGCCTCTCTCTGACTCACCGCTGGCTCTCTCTGACTCAGCTCTGCCTCTCTCTGACGCACCGCTGGCTCTCTGACTCACCGCTGCCTCTCTCTGACTCACCGCTGGCTCTCTGACTCACCGCTGCCTCTCTCTGAAAGATGACCACACGTCCTCCCTTGTCTCCTGTTGCCAGCAGGTCTCCTGTGTGATTGAATTCTGCTGTGGAAATGACATCAGCTGAAAGAGAGAGAAGAAAAGACAAAAGTCAGCATCTACACACAGATACACCTGCCCATAACCCTCCCCACCTCTACACCTGCACATAACCCTCCCCACCTCTACACACAGATACACCTGCACATAACCCTCCCCACCTCTACACACAGATACACCTGCACATAACCCTCCCCGCCTCTACACACAGATACACCTGCACATAACCCTCCCCACCTCTACACCTGCACATAACCCTCCCCACCTCTACACACAGATACACCTGCACATAACCCTCCCCACCTCTACACAGAGATACACCTGCACATAACCCTCCCCACCCCTACACCTGCACATAACCCTCCCCACCTTTACACACAGATACACCTGCACATAACCCTCCCCACCTTTACACACAGATACACCTGCACATAACCCTCCCCACCTCTACACACAGATGCACCTGCACATAACCCTCCCCACCTCTACACACAGATATACTGGCTCTTAGAGCACTGCAGTGGGTAAACCCCCCTCCATTACCACACACAGCTACAACCATATCAGCGCACCAGCCCTAACCCTAACCCAACAGCCCATAAGCTCCACCTCTCACCTCAACCACGCCCACCAACACTCACACACACACACACACACGCACACACACACACACACCCGCGCACAGACACACACGCACACACGCACACGCACACACACACACACACACACACACACACACACACACACCCGCACAGACACACGCCCGCACACACACACACACACACACACACACACACCACTGCGTTCCTGCCTGTTTAGTGCTGCCCCCTGGATTTAAGCTCCACTATGTGTGCGTTCAGGATGCACATGCAGTGCATGTAACATGCCAACCTGCTAACCTGCAGTGCTAACAGTAAGGTAAGATGCCAACCTGCTGACCTGCAGTGCTAACAGTAAGGTAAGATGCTAACCTGCTAACCTGCAGTGTTAACAGTAAGGTAACATGCTGACCTGCTAACCTGCAGTGCTAACAGTAAGGTAACATGTTAACCTGCTAACCTGCAGTGCTAACAGTAATGTAAAATTCTATCATGCAGTACTAACAGTAAGGTAAAATGCTAACATGCTAACACACAGTGATAACAGTAAGGTAACATGCTAACACACAGTGCTAACAGTAAGGCAATATGCTATCATGCAGCATTAACAGTGAGATAAAAATATTGATCAGTGGCCTCAGATAACTAACTTAAGTGCCTTTGAGTGAAGGTTTAAAACACCCTGTCTAACACATGATGCATGACACAGCTGCCATGATGCATTATGGGGTAGGAACCACCCTTTCTAGGCAGACTGTTTTTCTCCATATGCTCTGATGATTTTTCCATATATGTATACATACATACAACACATGAAATATTTACTGCTTCCTCCTGAACAGGCTTGTAGAGACAGCTGCTCCTGCTGTTACAGCTGCTCTGCAGCTCTCAGTGGAAACAGAGGCAGATGTTCTCTGTAACACTGAAGGCCTCTCTCTTCCTCTGCTGGCTCTAAAGACTGATCACAGTGAACAGTGATGTGAGTGTAGCACCCAGGGAAGCCAGATCCTTACAGCAAACACTCAGCTGTAATGACTGACTGGATTGAACAGCCGTTTGGCTATAATGACTGGGTGGAATAGACATGCGGCTATAATGACTGGATTGAATAGGCGTTTGGCTATAATTACTGGATTGAATAGGCGTTTGGCTATAATGACTGGATTGAATAGGCGTTTGGCTATAATTACTGGATTAAAGAGGTGTTTGGCTGTAATGACTAGAGTGAATAAACATTTGGCTATAATGACTGGATTGAATAGGCGTTTGGCTATAATGACTGGATTAAAGAGGTGTTTGGCTGTAATGAC
This sequence comes from Megalops atlanticus, assembly GCA_019176425.1. Taxonomy (NCBI): domain Eukaryota; kingdom Metazoa; phylum Chordata; class Actinopteri; order Elopiformes; family Megalopidae; genus Megalops; species Megalops atlanticus. The sequence continues at coordinate 284,011 of CM032894.1, forward strand.
TAGAGTGAATAGACATTTGGCTATAATGACTGGATTGAATAGGCGTTTGGCTATAATGACTGGATTAAAGAGGTGTTTGGCTGTAATGACTAGAGTGAATAGACATTTAGCTATAATGACAGGATTAAATAGATGTTTGGCTATAAGGACTGGATTGAATAGGCGTTTGGCTATAATGACTGGATTGAATAGGTGTTTGGCTGCAATGACTGTAGTGTCATAGACAAACGGCTTTGGCAGATTATGGACAGGAGATCGAACGGAAAGCAGCTTCACTGAGGAGGTTTACACTGATGGTCAAACCTCTCGGCTCCAGCTGGTATTCAGCTACTGACCAATAGCAACCACCAACTTCAGACCTCAACTGCACAACTACACACTTCGTTTACAACTGCTCAACTACACACCACATCTACAACTGCTCAACTACACACCGCATTTACAACTGCTCAACTACACACCACATTTACAACTGCTCAACTACACACCACATTTACAACTGCTCAACTACACACCGCATCTATAGTCACTCTCCCTGGCTCTCTCACAGGCTGTCAAAATTGTTGAATAGAAAGTTTAGTTTAGTGGTATTTAGTGTCAACCAGGAAACTGTTATAAATGTCAAGGTGTGTCGGTGATCATGCAAGAAACTAATCACAAGACCAGCCTCAGGGAGAGCGGCTATTAATGTCTGATTAGAATGAACCACACAGGGATCATCTCTCAATGTCAGTTATTAATGTCTGATGAGAGTACAGGACAGAGGAAGCAGCTATTAATGTCTGATGTTAGTACAGTTCTGAGGAATCAGCCAATCAGCCTGACGAATTATAGATGAGGAAGTACACTGCTGACAGGCCTCTGCGCTGCAGCTGTAATCACAGCAGATCTGCTAATGCTAACAGCACTGCAGCTGTAACCACAGCAGATCTGCTAATGCTAACAGCACTGCAGCTGTAACCACTGCAAGTCTGCTAATGCTAACGGTACTGTAGGTCTGCTAATAACAGCTATGCAGGTAAGTAGCATCCTTCTGACATCACCATCCATCCTAATGACATCATCATTATCATCATCAATGATGATGATATGACCAGTAACCCTGAGCGGACAGCAGGTTTGGTTGTGTAGCGCTGGGTTCAGCGTGAGAGGGTTGCGTGGGGGAGAGGTCAGTCCCGCAGCAGGGCGGACAGCCACGCCGGGACGCCCTACCTTCCGTCACGTAGTCTCGCAGAAAGCTGTGGTTGATTTGTCGGGTGTCAGCGTCCTCGCCCATCGACAGCCTCGTCACTGAGCATGCCCGTCCACGGGGGTGTGGTCTGATCTGCGCTGCCCCGCCCCGACAGCACTCTGTCCATCCTGACCCTGCCTAGCAGCCAGGCCGGCAGCACGGCATTGTGGGACGGCGGTGCAGCAATGCACCACGAGGGTCAGAGCCAGGAGGAGGACTACAGTCACACACACATGCTCACACACACACTCACACACGCTCACACACACTCACACACGCTCATACACACACACTCACACTCACACACACACTCACACACGCTTACACACACTCACACACACACACAGGAGGAACAGAATCCCAGCTGTAACAACCAGGGAAAGCTGAGAGAGGAGAGGCAGACAGAGAGGGAGGAAAGGAGAGAGAGAGTGAGGGAGAGAGAGTGAGGGAGAGAGAGAGAGGGAGAGAGAGAGACAGAAAGAGAGAGAGGGAGGGAGGGAGACAGAGAGGAAAGGAGATGGAGAGAGAGGGAGGGAGGGAGGAGACGGAGCGAGTTTGCAGTTGCTGTTGCCGTGGTTTCGCAGCGCAGGTGATGGAGATGAGGCAGAGGAAGCCAGTCCCGTTGTCAGGGCATTCCGAGCAGAGCGTGGGATCAGACTGTGATTCAACGACTGCAGTGAGCAGCACTTCCTGAGAGGAAGAGGGAGGGATACAGAGAGGGAGGAGAGAGAGAGGGAGAGAGAGAGGGAGAGAGAGAGAGAGGGAGGAGGCGCATCTCTCTGCATGTCTGTGTCTGCTGCAGCAAGGCAACAACGCAGGTTCCCTCTAGCTAAGCCAATAAGAGTGCAGCTCACTGCAGCCAATCAGAGATAAGAAACTGGCACCAGAAACTGGAGAGAGAGAGGGAGGGAGAGAGAGAGAGGGAAGGAGAGAGAAAGAAAGAGAAAGAGGGAAGGCAGATATTTTCCACCTGTCCCTCAGCTACACAGTTCAGCTCTGCAAACTGCAGATTAGACAGCAGGAACAGGGGAAGATCTTTCAAAGGCTTCATTTGATCTAATTGACTGTGTGGGTGCGGTATGAGTGTGTGTGTGTGTGTGTGTGTGTGTGTGTGTGTATGGTAGGTACTGGTCTCTCTTATCCTGCTTCTCTGTGTCTCTGCAGCCTCTTCAGCAATGCAATCTCAGACAGAAGACCCTTCAGAGAGCAGCGGTATGAAATCTGGTGAGGCAGGATCCAGGCTGAGGAAAGGGTTAACAGAGGACTCTGCTTCAGTGGCTGCACTGGGGGGAGGGATGTGTTTTTATGATCAAATGTTTTTTTAATTAAAGAGCAAACTATTTAGATTCTTACAAACAAGTATATGTACAGTACATATATAAAAATAATAATTGCCAGTGTTCATGGTGGGGGGATGAAGGACTAGGACCACTTTAGAAATGATTTTGTTGAACAGTGTTGATATTATGCTATAAATAGTATGCATGTGTCTTTCATTCTGAGCGTCTGTGGGTCAGGCTGCCTGCTGGGGGTTTTAGTGTAAGTAGAGTATGTACTATGTATGTAAAGAATATATGAAAAATGTTATTGAAAGTATATGTATATGAATGACAGCACAGCTCTGACACTGACAGCTGCTTTTTGGGGGGGGGGTCACTCCCTGCTCAGAGTGGAGACAGGTTCCCCCTGTTGAGGTAGTTTGCCCCCTTTTATTGCTTTTTATACACTAATCACAGTTATCACATTAATCATGATTACTGTTATATTAACCCCAGTTATTGACATATTAACTAGGGCTGTCAAGCAATTAAAAAAATTTAATTAATTACATGCTTTGTGATTAATTAATCTAAATTAATCGCATATATCAATATTTGCCGTAAGAAGCATTTTATGTTCAAATTGTGCTTTTTACAACAGCTAGTTCTTACCAAGTAATTTGATTGGAGAAGAGGCATTCCGTGAGTGCTGATACTCAGTATAACAGCACTGGCACTTTTAACTTTACGTGTATCACTCCGCTTTACAGATATTCCAATGCAATCGTTGATTACACCAATGCGAACTTAATTCGCATTTACCGACAGCGCAAATGTGGATACGTTTCCGTGTATTATATAAAAGAACCTAGCTAGCCTGCAGTTGGCTTTGATAAATGCTTAAATGCACAGTGACGTATGGGGTCTAGGGGCATCATACAGTGTGATTAATCTGCGTTAATTTTTTTGACGTGTTATTTTTTCTATAATTAATTAATCAAAATTAACACATTATTTTGACAATCCTAATATTAACTGAAGTTATTAACATATCCACCATTTACTCTATCTCTACTATGCATGTGGAGGTCTGGTAGTGTATAAGGGAACCAGACAATCCAATATGTTAGCCTTAAATAAACTATATATATATATCCTATTATATTTTGTATGCATGTGAGCAGAAACTAAAAAAGGAGGGTCAGAAGTGTACAGGAGACTGTGGGAAGGTATGCAGCTGTGAGATGTCTCGAAGTAGAACCGAGAGGGAGTAGAGAAGAAAACAATTTTACATGTGTGCCATAAGTTACAAAGTAAGGCCTGTGGTTGGGGAGGAAAATGGGAATTAGACACTGTCCAGACACTGCCCAGAAGATGGACCTTGAGTGTAAGATAAAAATGATGACTCTGTGAGGAGGGCTGCAAACATTGGGGCTCTTTGTTCAGTGCTATACAAAAGACTGCTTAGTGCCTTATGTTTTTTGAGATACTCTCCCTGGTTTTGGCCTCTGTCATTATTGTGTAGTGTTGTGTTCCATCTGCCTAATTTTTGAACCCACTGTGATTTATTAATTGGCATTGATTTTATAGGTGAAGTAGAAGGGGGGGGGGAGGATGAAATTTTCCCCTACACCCCCTTGGGGGGGGATCACTCACAGCTGCTCAGCTCTGTGTTTGATCCCACACATTTTCACTGGACCGGGAACCATCAGTGCACCCCTGTGTTTCTGTGAACGGAAGCTCTGCTCCTCTCCCCTGTACCGCAGGTCCCCAATGTACAGTCTGATCCGAACAGAAAGCAGTCAGGAAACACTGATTAATATTTGATTAATTGATTTAATTGGATTTAATGGGATCTTATTATGTAATCCTTTATTGACACCTGTTGTTGATTTATTGTACATAAAACCTTCTTCCCCAAAGTACTTGTTGATATTTCAGCAAAACAGATATTGTATTACATTATTTACATGTCTCTCTTTTTGTCTCTCCCTATATATTCTTTCTTTTTAAGAGGTCACGATTTCCACTGTTTTACAGTGTCCGGCAGGTTTCTGCCTGTATAATGCAGGTGGTTGGAAGGTGTTGTGCAATTGCTGAATGTAGCTAGCTAAATGCTTTAGCAGAAATGGAGTTATGGTTTGTAAATGCCACGCTTTGTTTTAACCATGGGATGCGACTGGGAGTGAGGGGGGAATGTGCAGCGTGAACGCTAATTACTTTTAATACTTTTTTTAATCAGGACACTCACTCACTCACGCCATTCCCTCCCATATAACCCCCTTGGCTTTAAAATCCCCCATTCAGGATGTATTTCCCAACCTGGCAACGCGGCACCTGTCGCATGGCGAAGCACAGACACCATTACACTGCAGTGTTACGTGAGGCTGGAGCGTGATGCCAGTGTTACGGAGTAGCAACCAGAAAACACCTGCAGTAACGTACACCTGAACGCAAAACACCTGCAGTAATGTACACCTGAACGCAAAACACCTGCAGTAACGTACACCTGAACGCAACATACCTGCAGTAACGTACACCTGAACGCTAGCCAATGAGGTACACACCACAGGCAGCTGCACAGAAGGCAGAGGTTTGAAAAGCAGAATCAGTGCAAGGGTTTCAGGAATCAGCACTTCTGCAGAAAGATCAGAGCAGTCCTTCCACTCTGACGGGAGTGTTCACACCGCTTCACTCGCTGGCCTCGCATTACAGCTCTGTACTGTCACCTGAACAGCAGGATGTCAGTAACTGACACTGTCACTGAATTGATATAATGTGGTATAATGTCAGTTATCCTACATGATATCACATCACATATTAAACTTAATAAAAGAAAATAATATTCTACATACTAAAGACAAAATTATATTAAACATAACATTAGCTAAATAAAGTATAATATATATAAGGAGATTGCTACTGATGATGCACAGTGCGTGTATTTCAGATGGTGACCCGTATTGAATGTTGCTGCATGTGATCAGAGGTGTGAACCATGGTGCTGTGCTGCACCGTGTGCCGGGGGAGAGAGCGCGCAGGGTGCGAGAGCGTGTGCAGCTGCAGGGTGTGAGAGCGTGTGCAGCTGCAGGGTGCGAGAGCGTGTGCAGGGTGCGAGAGCGTGTGCAGGGTGTGAGAGTGCAGGGTGTGAGAGCGTGTGCAGGGTGTGAGAGCGTGTGCAGGGTGCGAGAGCGTGTGCAGGGTGTGAGAGCGCAGGGTGCGAGAGAGCGCAGGGTGTGAGAGCGTGTGCAGGGTGTGAGAGCGTGTGCAGGGTGCGAGAGCGTGTGCAGGGTGTGAGAGCGCAGGGTGCGAGAGAGAGCGCAGGGTGTGAGAGCGTGTGCAGGGTGTGAGAGCGTGTGCAGGGTGTGAGAGTGCAGGGTGTGAGAGCGTGTGCAGGGTGTGAGAGCGTGTGCAGGGTGTGAGAGTGCAGGGTGTGAGAGCGTGTGCAGGGTGTGAGAGCGTGTGCAGTTGCAGGGTGCGAGAGCGCAGGGTGCGAGAGCGTGTGCAGCTGCAGGGTGCGAGAGCGTGTGCAGCTGCAGGGTGTGAGCGTGTGCAGCTGCAGGGTGCGAGAGCGTGTGCAGCTGCAGGGTGTGAGAGCGTGTGCAGGGTGCGAGAGCGTGTGCAGCTGCAGGGTGCGAGAGCGTGTGCAGCTGCAGGGTGTGAGAGCATGTGCAGGGTGTGAGAGTGCAGGGTGTGAGAGCGTGTGCAGGGTGTGAGAGCGTGTGCAGTTGCAGGGTGCGAGAGCGCAGGGTGCGAGAGCGTGTGCAGCTGCAGGGTGCGAGAGCGTGCAGGGTGCGAGTGTGTGCAGCTGCAGGGTGTGAGAGCGTGTGCAGGGTGCGAGAGCGTGTGCAGCTGCAGGGTGCGAGAGCGTGTGCAGGGTGTGAGAGCGTGTGCAGCTGCAGGGTGTGAGAGCATGTGCAGCTGCAGGGTGCGAGCGTGTGCAGCTGCAGGGTGCGAGCAGCTGCAGGGTGCGAGTGTGTGCAGCTGCAGGGTGCGGGCGTGTGCAGCTGCAGGGTGTGAGAGCGTGGGCAGCTGCAGAGCGTGTGCAGGGTGCGAGAGCGTGTGCAGGGTGCGGGCGTGTGCAGCGCAGGGTGCAGAGAGAGAGGCGCAGGGTGTGAGAGCGTGTGCAGGGTGAGAGCGTGTGCAGGGTGTGAGAGTGCAGGGTGTGAGGCGTGTGCAGGGTGTGAGAGCGTGTGCAGGGTGTGAGAGTGCAGGGTGTGAGAGCGTGCAGGGTGTGAGCGTGTGCAGTTGCAGGGTGCGAGAGCGCAGGGTGCGGAGCGTGTGCAGCTGCAGGGTGCGAGAGCGTGTGCAGCTGCAGGGTGCGGGCGTGTGCAGCTGCAGGGTGTGAGAGCGTGTGCAGCTGCAGGGTGCGGAGCGTGTGCAGCTGCAGGGTGTGAGAGCGTGTGCAGGGTGCGAGGCGTGTGCAGCTGCAGGGTGCGAGAGCGTGTGCAGCTGCAGGGTGTGAGCATGTGCAGGGTGTGAGAGTGCAGGGTGTGAGAGCGTGTGCAGGGTGTGAGCGTGTGCAGTTGCAGGGTGCGAGAGCGCAGGGTGCGAGAGCGTGTGCAGCTGCAGGGTGCGAGAGCGTGTGCAGGGTGCGAGAGCGCAGGGTGCGAGAGCGTGCTGCAGGGTACGAGAGCGCAGGGTGCGAGAGCGCAGGGTGCGAGAGCGTGTGCAGGGTGCGAGAGCGTGTGCAGGGTGTGAGAGCGTGTGCAGCTGCAGGGTGTGAGAGCGTGTGCAGGGTGCGAGAGCGTGTGCAGCTGCAGGGTGTGAGAGCGTGTGCAGCTGCAGGGTGCGGAGCGTGTGCAGCTGCAGGGTGTGAGTGTGTGCAGGGTGCGAGAGCGTGTGCAGGGTGCGAGAGAGAGCGCAGGGTGCGAGAGCGTGTGCAGCTGCAGGGTGCGAGAGCGTGTGCAGCTGCAGGGTGTGAGCGCAGGGTACGAGAGCGTGTGCAGGGTGCGAGAGCGTGTGCAGGGTGCGAGAGCGTGTGCAGGGTGCGAGAGCGTGTGCAGCTGCAGGTAGCGAGAGCGTGTGCAGGGTGCGAGAGCGTGTGCAGGGTGCGAGAGCGTGTGCAGCTGCAGGGTGCGAGAGCGTGCGCAGGGTGTGAGAGTGTGTGCAGGGTGCGAGAGCGTGTGCAGCTGCAGGGTGTGAGAGCGTGTGCAGGGTACGAGAGCGTGTGCAGGGTGCGAGAGCGTGTGCAGGGTGCGAGAGCCAGCAGCTGCAGGGTGTGAGAGCGTGTGCAGGGTGCGAGAGCGTGTGCAGGGTGTGAGAGCGTGTGCAGGGTGCGAGAGCGTGTGCAGGGTGCGAGAGCGTGTGCAGCTGCAGGGTGCGAGAGCGTGTGCAGGGTGTGAGAGTGTGTGCAGGGTGTGAGAGCGCAGGGTACGAGAGCGTGTGCAGGGTGCGAGAGCGTGTGCAGGGTGCGAGAGCGCAGGGTGCGAGAGCGTGCGCAGGGTGCGAGAGCGTGCGCAGGGTGCGAGAGTGTGTGCAGGGTACGAGAGCGTGTGCAGGGTGTGAGAGCGTGTGCAGGGTGTGAGAGCGTGTGCAGCTGCAGGGTGCGAGAGCGTGCGCAGGGTGCGAGAGCGTGTGCAGGGTCTGAGAGCGTGTGCAGGGTGCGAGAGCGTGTGCAGGGTGCGAGAGCGCAGGGTGCGAGAGCGTGCGCAGGGTACGAGAGCGCAGGGTGCGAGCGCAGGGTGCGAGAGCGTGTGCAGGGTGCGAGAGCGTGTGCAGGGTGTGAGAGCGTGTGCAGCTGCAGGGTGTGAGAGCGTGTGCAGGGTGCGAGATCGTGTGCAGCTGCAGGGTGCGAGAGCGCAGGGTGCGAGAGCGTGTGCAGGGTGTGAGAGCGTGTGCAGGGTGCGAGAGCGTGTGCAGGGTGCGAGGGCGTGTGCAGGGTGCGAGAGTGTGTGCAGGGTGCGAGAGCATGTGCAGCTGCAGGGTGCGAGAGTGTGTGCAGGGTGTGAGAGCATGTGCAGCTGCAGGGTGTGAGAGCGTGTGCAGGGTGTGAGAGTGTGTGCAGGGTGTGAGAGCGTGTGCAGCTGCAGGGTGTGAGAGCGTGTGCAGGCGTGTGCAGGGTGCGAGAGCGTGTGCAGGGTGTGAGAGCATGTGCAGCTGCAGGGTGTGAGAGCGTGTGCAGGGTGTGAGAGCATGTGCAGCTGCATGGTGCGAGAGCGTGTGCAGGGTGTGAGAGCATGTGCAGGGTGCGAGAGTGTGTGCAGGGTGCGAGAGCGTGTGCAGGGTGCGAGAGCGTGTGCAGGGTGTGAGAGCGTGTGCAGGGTGCGAGAGCGCAGGGTGTGAGAGCGTGTGCAGGGTGTGAGAGCGTGTGCAGGGTGCGAGAGCGCAGGGTGTGAGAGCGTGTGCAGGGTGTGAGAGCGTGTGCAGCTGCAGGGTGTGAGAGCATGTGCAGGGTGTGAGAGTGTGTGCAGGGTGCGAGAGTGTGTGCAGGGTGTGAGAGCGTGTGCAGGGTGCGAGAGCATGTGCAGGGTGCGAGAGTGTGTGCAGGGTGCGAGAGTGTGTGCAGGGTGTGAGAGCGTGTGCAGGGTGCGAGAGCGTGTGCAGCTGCAGGGTGTGCGAGCGTGTGCAGGGTGCGAGAGCGTGTGCAGGGTGCGGAGCGTGTGAGAGCATGTGCAGCTGCAGGGTGCGAGAGCATGTGCAGGGTGCGAGAGCATGTGCAGGGTGCGAGAGCATGTGCAGGGTGCAAGAGCGTGTGCAGGGTGCGAGAGCGTGTGCAGGGTGTGAGAGCGTGTGCAGGGTGCGAGAGTGTGTGCAGGGTGCGAGAGCATGTGCAGCTGCAGGGTGCGGAGTGTGTGCAGGGTGTGAGAGCGTGTGCAGCTGCAGGGTGCGAGAGCGCAGGGTGCGAGAGTGTGTGCAGGGTGCGAGAGCATGTGCAGCTGCAGGGTGCGAGAGCGCAGGGTGCGAGAGCGTGTGCAGGGTGCGAGGGCGTGTGCAGCCAGGGGGAAGGGGTTCCGGCTGCCTCTCTCTCCGACAGGCTCTCCCACAATGCCTTGACGGAGGGCAGCTCCTGTATATCCGTCTGTCTGTCTGGGAGCAGAGCAGGTTTGGGGACTAAAAAATAGAATAGAACAAAGTACAGGTTTAGGATCGGCGTTACAGTGGAACTGTAAGGTGTGAGGAACGATTTTAGCGCGTTTATTAGCAGTAATTAGCTGCCTCAGGCCTCTGCCCTCTCCTCACTGTCTCCGCCTGCACGGAGTGAATGCTCATTTATGAATTACAATAGAAAAGGATTCACTTTTTGTTCTCTGATTCAGATAAGGTCTACAAAACAATCCTCCAAATGTTCATGTTTGGATGGACATTTCGCACAAATGGGCCTCACAGTCCAGCTCAGATGAATACTGTGACAGTGGTCTATAGTTACGACCCCTTGGTTCTCACCCCTTGATTAGTAAACTCTAATTAATTAAAGTATCAGTGCAGGTAAAGCTGTAATTATGTATAACTTGGGGACTGTGAAGCCAATTACACAAGTGAAAAATAAAAAAGTAAATCAGTCTAATCATAAGTGGCCATGTCTTCACGTCCAGGTGTTGGTGTAATGGAACAGCAACTGAGCTGAAATGTACTGATGTGCAGAGTGTATCACTATGACATGAGTCTCAGCTCCACGTGCAGTTCACTCCTCCAGCCTCAGGGTGGCGATAAAGTCCCTAGTTGGTAGTGTGTTACGCTGCTGTTGCTTAACATAAACTCTTATCCAGAGCAGCTTACATGGCTCAGTTTTATCCATACATGTTATCCACATCGATGGATATTTTCTGATTAAATTTACCGCTACACCACACTGCTGCTCCTTACCGCTACACCACACTGCTGCTCCTTACCGCTACACCACACTGCTGCCCTGCTCCTTACCGCTACGCCACACTGCTGCCCTGCTCCTTACCGCTACGCCACACTGCTGCCCTGCTCCTTACTGCTACACCACACTGCTGCTCCTTACCGCTACACCACACTGCTGCTCCTTACCGCTACACCACACTGCTGCTCCTTACTGCTACACCACACTGCTGCCCTGCTCCTTACCGCTACACCACACAGCTGCCCTGCTCCTTACCGCTACACCACACTGCTGCTCCTTACCGCTACACCACACTGCTGCTCCTTACCGCTACACCACACAGCTGCCCTGCTCCTTACCGCTACACCCCACTGCTGCTCCTTACCACTACACCACACTGCTGCTCCTTACCGCTACACCAAACTGCTGCTCCTGCTGTATGTTTAGGATCACAGTCACCATCACTAAACAGAAAGGAGTGTCTTTACATGATATTTTGCATGTAAAGACATAAAGATTTTTTGATGCCTGAAACATCACAGTATTGTGTACAGACAGGGTGCAGCAAAAGACCCTCTGCAGTTTAATGCTGTATGTTCCTGTCACTGGCTGGATAATTTTCATTAACCTTTGGTTTCCTCTAATGAGAAAATGAAAGCTAATCTGAACCCTCCTTCCTCTGGTGGGACTGCACTTCATGGTATTCACGTGTGTTGATTTCTACTAAGCAGAACTATCTACCATGTGTTTACAGTGTGTCTCCTTCAGTGTCTGTGTTCCAAACCCCCTTATGCCTGCAGCCAGTGCAGGAGGCTTTTCTCACTTTCAGCTGTCTCCGCACACACTCAGGTGAAAACCATACAGCTGCACACACCGTGGGAAATGTTTCACACAAAAAGGCAGTGTGATGAACCACCAGTGGACTCATTCACATGAGAAACTGTACACATGCCCTTCATGTGGGAAGAGCTTTAATCAAGCATACTACCTAATAAATCACCAACTAATTCACTCTGGTGTGAAGTCACACTGTTGTTCCCAATGTGGAAAGACTTTTAATCATGTTTCCAATTTAAAAAAACACCAGCGGATTCATCTGGGTGTCAGACCGTGTCCTTGCTTACAGTGTGGAAAGAGCTTTGTGCAGTCATCTCATAATCCACCGGACTCATTCAGGGGAGAAACCATACAGCTGTAATCTCTGTGGGAAGCACTTTTCTGGAGCAAGTTCTTTCCAAATACGTCCCCGTATTCATACAGGTGAGAAACCATATAGTTGTTCTCAGTGTTTCACTCAAGGACACAGCCTTGTTATGCACCAGCTGACCCACTCACTTGAGAAACCATTCATCTGTACTTTATACAGAATGAGCGTCACCTGTGCATCCTACTTAAAAAAGACACCAGCTACTCCGCTCTGATGAATTAACTCAAGAGAAGATAGATTCAGCTTGTGTTGATGATGGTGGAGGTCAAGCAGGCAACACACCATTAGTGACAGCCAGTGATATTGGTTCTGCTACATTTAGAGAGAGAGCACTCGTGCAAATCATGGTCAGGAACACCTGCAGGCGTAGATACAAAGTGCTGGTTGCAAATGAGAGAATCAGTCTGTTCTGTTATTGTTTTCGAGAATATGGGTCATTTGTGTCTCAGATATGTTGATGGGGGAACTCTCGAATCCTATTCCTGGCTAAATGTAAATATTGATATATTACATCTATTAAGGCAGCAAGACAATCATTTTGGCCTTAATGTACTGGCAGGATTTATTGAATAGATGTTCATTCATACATGTACAGTTTCTCATTTAACAGAATTGAAATGGAAACCTGCATATTCTCTTGGAAAATATATCTTTTCATCACTTCATTTTTACATTTTATTGAAGTATAAATCCTTAATGTGAAATCGCCCACCATTTTCATCAAGATGTTCCTAACCTTCATCATATACATCTGTGAACTGATTTTCTAATTTTTGGGAAAGGTTATTTTTCGTGAAGAAAGAGTTATTACCTCATACGGCAGAAATATCCTGCTGTTTCCTCTGTTGGCTGCAGTAATCAGATTACTGTGGTCTTGCAGCTTTTACCCAAAATAACCTCCAGCCTCATTAAAAAAATAAAAAGAAAAAACTCTTGTTATCATGATTCATACACACCCTGTCATTTGCCTTCTATTGTATGTTTGTATATTGCCTCTGTATGAATTTGTTATATCATTAAAAAATGTGCTTTTCTATGCATGTTGTTTGGTGTGATTTATTTGTAGATTTAAAATTGTAAAATAATAAAATCAAATAAAATCAAAATTTCTACAGTAGCTGAAGTGAGTAGTGAGGTGACTGGCTTTGTGATGGAGACTGTGTGTCTGCTGCTCTCTCTCTTCAGTAGCTTATTTCAGTTTTGAACGGCACAAACATGGTGGAATGTGGTGGAAGTGCACTGTGTGTTTCTGTATGTGCTACGGATGGTCCATGAGCTACCCACTGCCTGCTTCATCCAGCACCTGGATAAAGCAAATGTGATTAGGGGACTGCCCTGGGGACAAATACAGAACAGTCCAGACCTGTGTTCTTAGAAAGGACTTCCAAAGATTTCTCCTGTCTCCCGTGGTGAGGAGGATATCCTGTTTTCCTGTTTCTGCTCTTCTGTTTTCCTTATATCTAACATAGGAAGCGAATGTTATACTCTTCCGATCTCTGAAACAGTAAGAGTGTTATATTTTTCCCATATCTGTTTCGGAGTATGACGAACACCATGCTTTTTCTCTCCCTGACACCAGAGAAAAGTCATGTCCCTTCATGACATTATTCACTGCGCGTTACATGCCCTCCGGGCCTACAGGCGGCGCTGTAGCGCAGAAACGAGTCATTTCCGCTATGAAGCGTGACGTCACCGCTGCTTCCGTCGTCGGGAGAGAGGAGCAGGAGCCAACATGGCGGGGCGCGGGAAAAGGAAACCCAGATCGTCCCTGCAGGTACCTGCGCAGGGCCAGCCGGCGGGGCAACACGCAGCCCTGCAGCCGGGTGGCGAGCTGCATTAGCCAGCGATGCTGGGAGCGGGCAGCGGCGTCTGGGATCTGATGCACCCTGCGGCCGCATCTCTGCCTTTCTAGCGGAGATATGAGAGCACACTCCCCGCATCTCTTGCGTTAGCTGCGCAGCACCGGCATGATCGCTGAAAATGCGACTCGGTTCAGGCAGCACGGCGTGCAGCTCCGTCGCCGGTTAGAGGGTTTCAGTCTGTAAAGCCGTCTGTGTGCAGAGATCAGATGCCGCCGGCGCCTGAGAGCGCGTTTCCAGCGCCGGCCCCCCTCAGCTCAGCTCAGCTCAGCTCAGCTCAGCTAGCGTTCGGCAGCGAAGCTGTCGGTGTGTAGCCCGTTATCGTTACATTGTCATTCTGAACAGCTAACTACCTTCTGACCAGGTGAGCTAGGTAAGGTAGCTAGAGGTATTTGCTAGTTTGGAATGCAGCTATAGAGCCTTTTTGGTTATTTTCAGCTTCATAAACACGCGGGGGAAGCCTGTTGTGTGTGTGTGAGTCGCTTTGCAGGGAGTGTGTTGGGTTGCCGGTGTGTTCCGCGGGTTTCATGGCTTTGGGGATGCGTGTCTGTCCGGTCTGAAGCTGCTCTCCTTCCGATGATCGCTTACTGAGCAGGGCTGTCGGGGGCAGGAGGCGGGGTGTCAGAGCTTTTGGCTTCGCTTCCCGGGCTGTTGGCCGTATGAATGGATTACTGTGTGAAACAGGGTGAGGGATGAAAGCGTTAATGAGCAGGACTGAGCGGATCTGATGTTTCTCAGGGCGCTAAGGCAGCCAGTGCAGGTGGGTGCTGATCCCAGGCAGACGGCGCAGACGGGCTTCCTCCATTGCACACTGTACCTGCGCAGTCACTGAATCACTGACCACCATTTCATACAAGCAGTCAGTTAGCGCTGATAGCTGTGACTGTACCTGTGCAGTCAGGTAATCCCAGCTGACCTGATTGGTGAGTGAAGGCTGCTGTCCCGTGCAGGAAGCGGAGGCAGCCAATGGGCTGGGGAAGAAGGCCAGGACGGTCCCGGAGATGGCGGTTTCCTCGGAGCTGCAGCAGGAGGTGGAGACGCTGTACAGGCTGCGCATGCCAGACGACTTCTATCACTTCTGGGCTTTCTGCAGCCGCCTGCAAGCGGACAACCCCTGCGGTACGGCCACGCCCTCAGCGGGGGGGGGGGGTCTGCAGTGTGTGCGTGCGTGCGCGTGTGTGTGAGAGAGGGAGAGACTGACCTCCTCCTCTCCGTCTGTAGATGCTCTGAGAGATGCGCTGGGTCTGCGGCTCGTTGGCCCTTTTGACATTGTTTCTGGGAAACACAAGTCAGCCAAGAACCACGAGCCCAACTACTTCCTGCACTGGAGACACTTCTACGACCCGCCCGAGTTCCAGACCGTCCTGGTGGGCAGCAGCGAGAGCCAGTTCCACATGGGCTACTACAGGTGCATATTAATTTTATTATTATTATTGTTATTATTGTTACTGTTGTTGTCAGTGCCGCCAGCAGCGCAATAACCGCGGTTACTGGCCTCCCGCAGAGACTCGCCTGACTGCCTGCCTGTTTTCGTCGGGGAGAATGAAGCGCGGAGAGGATGCACCATCCGCCAGAGCGGGGACAACCTGTTCGCCGCCGTGCTGTGAGTGTGTGTGTGTGTGTATGTGAGTGTATGTGAGTGTGTGTGTGTGTGTGAGTGTGTGTGTGTGTGTGTGTGTGAGAGTGAGAGTGTGTGAGTGTGTGTGTGTGAGTGTGTGTGCGAGTGTGTGTGAGTGTGTGTGTGAGTGAGTGAGTGAGTGAGTGTGTGAGTGTGTGTGTGTGTCAGTGTGTGTGTGAGTGTATGTGAGTGTGAGTGTGTGAGTGTGAGTGTGTGTCAGTGTGTGTGTGAGTGTATGTGAGTGTGAGTGTGAGAGTGTGTGTGAGTGTGTGTGCTGATAGTTGTTTGCTCTCAGTCTCTTCCTGCAGAGGAAGGGGGGGAAGGAGGCGGGGCTTCAGGCCCTGGAGGCGGAGCTGAGAAGCACAGCAGAGACTCTGGGCTTCAGCCTGGACCAGAAGAGCAGAAGCATGAAGCAGAGAGACAGGAAGGTGGGGGGCAGGGAGTCTGTCTGTGTGTGTGTGTGTGTGTGTGTGTGTGTGTGTGTGTGTGTGTGTGTGTGTGTGTGTGTGTGTGTGTGTGTGTGTGGGGGGCAGGGTGCTCTGAGAGGGGGGGCTCCTGTCAGAGTGGCAGGGTCTGTGTTGGGGTAAAACTGTGACGTGCTCGGTAAAATGGCATTAATACCCTGAAACCAATTCAAGGAGGTTTTTATCGGTGTAATATCATAAATCCTTTATAATATCCTTTATTTCTTCAGTAAATGTTTAATAAGTGTTCCTGCGGTGCTTTGTGTGGTATTTGTACTGCTGATAATTCAGATTCGATGTTCCTCTCTCAGGTGGTTACGAAGACGTTCCATGGGGCAGGTATCGTCGTTCCTGTGGATAAGAATGACGTGGGATACAGGGAACTCCCCGAAACGGATGGTAAGACCCCGTTTGGCCATGGGGTGGCAGTTTAAACGGTTTGATTACCCACCTGCTGTTTTCATCCTCACCGGTGCCCTGTGCCCGCGGTTTATTCGGCCTGAGGGACGCCTCTGAGTGTCTGCTGCAGCTACAGCCGGAGCTGTGAGGCTTGGTGACCTGTGACCTGTGACCTTTGCCCTGCCCCCCTGCCTTGCAGCCGGGTTGAAGCGGATCTGCAAAGCCATCGCCGAGGCCCGGAGCGACGAGGAGCGAATGAAGGCCTTTGCACCCATCCAGGAGATGATCACCTTCGTCCAGTTCGCCAACGACGAGTGCGACTACGGCATGGGCTACGAGCTTGGCATCGACCTCTTCTGCTACGGCTCGCACGTGAGTGCCCGTCTGCTGATCCTGGATCAGTGTGCAGCCCTCATGTACCATCATTTATTGAGGTTATTTAGAGATCATTTTTAATGATTTACTGATCCTGAGTCAGTAATCAGTACCTCAGTATATCAGTCAGTAAAAATGTAAGGAGGAAAGCACTGTTCTCAGTACACAACAGTGTAACAGCAGATAGATCTGGAGTTGTTACATTTTTAAAAAAGTGACTTGATTCTCAGAATATGCAGATAAATTCAGACACACACACTGACATTTTTAAAGTCTGTGCAGATGCTTCCTGCCCGTTGTCTGTCTGTGGCACTCAGATACATACTGTGCTGCCAGAGCTGCCATGTTTTCTTCTCCCAAAACAATTTGTAGTTTCTCTTCATCTTTTGGTTTCTTAAATTTTGGTTGGTATGTTTCAAAATATTAGAGTTTTTCTCTAACTGTTTGGGACTTATTCCAGTGTAGGAGAAAGTGCATCTCTGTTTCTGCCTCACAGTGACCACATGGCCTTTCTTCCTTTGGTAGCCATGGTTTCTCACGTCTGCGTGTCTCTGGCCAGGCTGCTCACTGAGCCTGTACCTGGTCAGGATCTGTCTGCTTTGTATCTCTGGCAGTGAGGAGATTCTCTGCCAGTATGTAGTTTTGTCTCAGGGTCTGATAGCAGTTACGTTTGCTTAGCTAAGTGTTGCCTTCAGTGTAGCTGAGTGTGCTCGGTGACCCCCGATCTCTCTTCCATACAGTGCGACTGGCTGGATGACTCTGTGGAAGAGTTTACACCAAAGTCTGATAGCTTTCTATTTTGTGGAGTTTTTCTGTCACTGCAGTCACTGCTAAGCTTCCTGAGGCATTACCTGTCAGACTCAGGTAAGGGTAATTAGGGTGTGATCTAGCGCAGTGTTACGTGGATTAAACTGTAGTCTGTGTTCCTGTCCCCCAGTATTTCTACAAAGTGGTGCGGCAGCTCCTGCCCTTGGCGTACAGCCTGCTGAAGAGGGACCTGTTCACACAGATCCTGGAGGCTCATCTGTCCAACCGAAGCCAGGAGAACCTGGACCAGCTGTCCCTGTGAAGGGAGGGGGCTCCCTTAGTGTGCATGTTTGGCTGTTTGTCTTTTGTCATGGTTCTGGTGCTCCCCTGGTTTATGGTACTATGTAAAGGTAGATGTTAAATAAAATGTATATTTTTAATAGGTTGGCTCAAGTTCTATTTGAATCTTAAAACAAAGTAGGTTCTTCAAGTTTCAGTCTTATATAGATACATACCTCTGATATTTTACATAATTCATATTGTGTCGGATTTCTGAACAACAGCAGTTGCGATTTGAGGAGATTCATTCAGCTCAACTGGTGACGGACATGCCTGTGTAGGCATTACTCTGTGGGCGTGTCAGAGTGGCCGTGTCAGAGTGAGTTTGGCGGTGTGCCGCCTGTATTACTGTCTCCTTTTAAACACAGAGCTTGTATTTGATCAGCCTGTCTTCATCCCTGTTTGCTTGTACTTTTGCTGTACTTTCAAATGTCAGGTTGAAAAGCTATGAATCTGTTCCCTAAAAATGGTTGTTCCTGCAACATGTATTATACATGTGAATTATTTTTCATATACCAGACCCAGGCTCAGATTTCTCAAATCAACCATATTGCCACTCACTCTACCATATGTCTGAACTTTATTAATGTCCTGTAGGGTGCTGCATATGCAGACCGCCCACCATTTCATTGGTGAAAACATTTATGATCATATGGAAATATAAACCCGGCCATAGGAAATTGAATGTAATTGTTTTTATTTATTTTATATCAAGTGCACTTGAGGATTTTGGCTTAATGTCCTTTAAAGAAATTGGTGTAAAAAGTCATTGTAAGGCTTCCACTAGAGGGCAGTGTTTATTCAAAAGTGATTTTACACACTTATTTGTGATATATATATTCAGAAATTCCAGACATGAAAGGATGAGCAATTTGAGTTTTATTCCTTTTGCCAGATATAAATATATAAAATTCTTGTATAAATGAAGGTCAAATTCAAAAGTACTGAAGTTAATCATGTTAACAGTGGTGTGGACTGCACGCAGGGAGAAGGTGTTTCCACAGTATTGTACCACAGGACAGGTAAGATGGAAGGATAGATAGGTAGATAGATAATACTTTATTGATCCAAAAAGGAAATTGCCTTGCCAACAGCATGTTGGGAATAGAGGTACACAACATAAACCTAAAACTTAAACAATAAGGACAATAAATAGATATATGACAATAAATAGAACAATACTGCAACTGCAAGTGAAGTGAAGCCATTGGTCAGCGAGGGCACCATCTCAGTACTGTCCGGCCAATGAAGGCTCGGCCACACAGAGGAGTCACATAAACATGGCAACCTGACGCTGGAGTTTCCCTCTGCTGGCTCTCAGCACACAGGGCTTTTGCTCCTCTGGGGAGGGGGGGGGTCAGTGTGTAGGGCCAGGATTTTGACTGGAAACGTTTATCGTGGGCGTCTCACAGAACGTGTCCCTCACCAAGCTGTACGGGCAGGACACTGAGTGCAGTAAACCTCCCTCCCTCCTGCTCTGCTCTGTGCTGCTCTGCTCTGTGCTGTTCTGTGCCGCTCTGCTCTGCTCTGCTCTGCTCTGAAGCTGTGAGCTGCTCTGTGCTGCTCTGTGCTGCTCTGTGCTTCTCTGTGCTGCTCTGCTCTGTGCTGCTCTGTGCTGCTCTGCTCTGTGCTGCTCTGCTCTGTGCCGCTCTGTGCTGCTCTGCTGTGTGCTGCTCTGTGCTGCTCTGCTCTGTGCTGCTCTGTGCTGCTGTGAGCTTCTGTGTGCTGCTCTGTACTGCTCTGTGTTGCTGTGAGCTGCTCTGTGCTGCTCTGTGTTGCTGTGTGCTGCTCTGTGCTGCTGTGAGCTTCTGTGTGCTGCTCTGCTCTGCTCTGTGCTGCTCTGTGCTGCTCTGCTGTGTGCTGCTCTGCTGTGAGCTGCTCTGTGCTGCTTGTGCTGCTCTGTGCTGCTGTGAGCTTCTGTGTGCTGCTCTGTGTTGCTGTGAGCTGCTCTGTGCTGCTGTGAGCTTCTGTGTGCTGCTCTGCTCTGTGCTGCTCTGTGCTGCTCTGCTGTGTGCTGCTCTGCTGTGAGCTGCTCTGTGCTGCTTGTGCTGCTCTGTGCTGCTGTGAGCTTCTGTGTGCTGCTCTGTGCTGCTCTGTACTGCTGTGAGCTGCTCTGTGCTGCTCTGCTCTGTGCTGCTGTGAGCTTCTGTGTGCTGCTCTGCTCTGCTCTGTGCTGCTCTGTGCTGCTCTGTGCTGCTGTGTGCTGCTCTGCTGTGTGCTGCTCTGCTGTGTGCTGCTCTGTGCTGCTGTGAGCTGCTCTGTGCTGCTGTGAGCTTCTGTGTGCTGCTCTGTGTTGCTGTGAGCTGCTCTGTGCTGCTCTGCTCTGTGCTGCTCTGTGCTGCTGTGAGCTTCTGTGTGCTGCTCTGTACTGCTCTGTGTTGCTGTGAGCTGCTCTGTGCTGCTGTGAGCTTCTGTGTGCTGCTCTGTGCTGCTCTGCTCTGTGCTGCTCTGTGCTGCTCTGCTCTGTGCTGCTCTGCTCTGCTCTGTGCTGCTCTGCTCTGTGCTGCTCTGTGCTGCTCTGCGCTGCTCTGCGCTGCTCTGCGCTGCTCTGTGTGCTGCTCTGTGCTGCTCTGTGCTGCTCTGCTCTGTGCTGCTCTGTGTTGCTGTGAGCTTCTGTGTGCTGCTCTGCTCTGCTCTGCTCTGTGCTGCTCTGCTCTGTGCTGCTCTGCTCTGTGCTGCTCTGTGCTGCTCTGCGCTGCTCTGTGAGCTGCTCTGTGCTGCTGTGAGCTGCTCTGTGCTGCTCTGTGCTGCTCTGTGCTGCTCTGTGCTGCTGTGAGCTTCTGTGTGCTGCTCTGTACTGCTCTGTGTTGCTGTGAGCTGCTCTGTGCTGCTGTGAGCTTCTGTGTGCTGCTCTGTGTTGCTGTGAGCTGCTCTGTGCTGCTCTGCTCTGTGCTGCTCTGTGCTGCTGTGAGCTTCTGTGTGCTGCTCTGTGCTGCTCTGTGCTGCTCTGCTCTGCTCTGTGCTGCTCTGCTCTGTGCCGCTCTGTGCCGCTCTGTGCTGCTCTGTGCTGCTCTGCTCTGCTCTGTGCTGCTCTGCTCTGTGCCGCTCTGTGCTGCTCTGCTCTGTGTTGCTGTGAGCTTCTGTGTGCTGCTCTGTGCTGCTGTGAGCTGCTCTGTGCTGCTCTGCTCTGTGCTGCTCTGTGCTGCTGTGAGCTTCTGTGTGCTGCTCTGCTCTGCTCTGTGTTGCTGTGAGCTGCTCTGTGCCGCTCTGTGTTGCTGTGAGCTGCTCTGTGCTGCTGTGAGCTTCTGTGAGCTGCTCTGTGCTGCTCTGCTCTGTGCTGCTGTGAGCTTCTGTGTGCTGCTCTGTGCTGCTCTGCTCTGTGCCGCTCTGTGCTGCTCTGTGCTGCTGTGAGCTTCTGTGTGCTGCTCTGTGCTGCTCTGTGTTGCTGTGAGCTGCTCTGTGCTGCTGTGAGCTGCTCTGTGCTGCTCTGTGCTGCTCTGCTCTGCTCTGTGCCGCTCTGTGCTGCTCTGCTGTGTGCTGCTCTGTGCTGCTCTGCTGTGTGCTGCTCTGTGCTGCTCTGCTCTGTGCTGCTCTGTGCTGCTCTGTGCTGCTGTGAGCTTCTGTGTGCTGCTCTGTGTTGCTGTGAGCTTCTGTGGGCTGCTCTGTGCTGCTCTGCTCTGTGCTGCTCTGTGCTGCTCTGTGCTGCTCTGCTCTGTGCTGCTCTGTGCTGCTGTGAGCTTCTGTGTGCTGCTCTGTGTTGCTGTGAGCTGCTCTGCTCTGTGCTGCTCTGCTCTGTGCTGCTCTGCTCTGTGCTGCTCTGTGCTGCTGTGAGCTGCTCTGTGCTGCTGTGAGCTGCTCTGTGCTGCTCTGCTCTGTGCTGCTGTGAGCTGCTCTGTGCTGCTGTGAGCTTCTGTGTGCTGCTCTGTGTTGCTGTGAGCTGCTCTGTGCTGCTCTGCTCTGTGCTGCTCTGTGCTGCTCTGTGCTGCTCTGTGCTGCTGTGTGCTGCTCTGCTGTGTGCTGCTCTGTGCTGCTGTGAGCTGCTCTGTGCTGCTGTGAGCTTCTGTGTGCTGCTCTGTGTTGCTGTGAGCTGCTCTGTGCTGCTCTGCTCTGTGCTGCTCTGTGCTGCTGTGAGCTTCTGTGTGCTGCTCTGTACTGCTCTGTGTTGCTGTGAGCTGCTCTGTGCTGCTGTGAGCTTCTGTGTGCTGCTCTGTGCTGCTCTGCTCTGTGCTGCTCTGTGCTGCTCTGCTCTGTGCTGCTCTGCTCTGCTCTGTGCTGCTCTGCTCTGTGCTGCTCTGTGCTGCTCTGCGCTGCTCTGTGCTGCTCTGTGAGCTGCTCTGTGCTGCTGTGAGCTGCTCTGTGCTGCTCTGTGCTGCTCTGTGCTGCTGTGAGCTTCTGTGTGCTGCTCTGTACTGCTCTGTGTTGCTGTGAGCTGCTCTGTGCTGCTGTGAGCTTCTGTGTGCTGCTCTGTGTTGCTGTGAGCTGCTCTGTGCTGCTCTGCTCTGTGCTGCTCTGTGCTGCTGTGAGCTTCTGTGTGCTGCTCTGTGCTGCTCTGTGCTGCTCTGCTCTGCTCTGTGCTGCTCTGCTCTGTGCCGCTCTGTGCAGCTCTGTGCTGCTCTGTGCTGCTCTGCTCTGCTCTGTGCTGCTCTGCTCTGTGCCGCTCTGTGCTGCTCTGCTCTGTGTTGCTGTGAGCTTCTGTGTGCTGCTCTGTGCTGCTGTGAGCTGCTCTGTGCTGCTCTGCTCTGTGCTGCTCTGTGCTGCTGTGAGCTTCTGTGTGCTGCTCTGCTCTGCTCTGTGTTGCTGTGAGCTGCTCTGTGCCGCTCTGTGTTGCTGTGAGCTGCTCTGTGCTGCTGTGAGCTTCTGTGAGCTGCTCTGTGCTGCTCTGCTCTGTGCTGCTGTGAGCTTCTGTGTGCTGCTCTGTGCTGCTCTGCTCTGTGCCGCTCTGTGCTGCTCTGTGCTGCTGTGAGCTTCTGTGTGCTGCTCTGTGCTGCTCTGTGTTGCTGTGAGCTGCTCTGTGCTGCTGTGAGCTGCTCTGTGCTGCTCTGTGCTGCTCTGCTCTGCTCTGTGCCGCTCTGTGCTGCTCTGCTGTGTGCTGCTCTGTGCTGCTCTGCTGTGTGCTGCTCTGTGCTGCTCTGCTCTGTGCTGCTCTGTGCTGCTCTGTGCTGCTGTGAGCTTCTGTGTGCTGCTCTGTGTTGCTGTGAGCTTCTGTGGGCTGCTCTGTGCTGCTCTGCTCTGTGCTGCTCTGTGCTGCTCTGTGCTGCTCTGTGCTGCTCTGCTCTGTGCTGCTCTGTGCTGCTGTGAGCTTCTGTGTGCTGCTCTGTGTTGCTGTGAGCTGCTCTGATCTGTGCTGCTCTGCTCTGTGCTGCTCTGCTCTGTGCTGCTCTGTGCTGCTCTGTGCTGCTGTGAGCTGCTCTGTGCTGCTGTGAGCTGCTCTGTGCTGCTCTGCTCTGTGCTGCTGTGAGCTGCTCTGTGCTGCTGTGAGCTTCTGTGTGCTGCTCTGTGTTGCTGTGAGCTGCTCTGTGCTGCTCTGCTCTGTGCTGCTCTGTGCTGCTGTGAGCTGCTGTGTGCTGCTCTGTGCTGCTGTGTGCTGCTCTGTGCTGCTGTGAGCTGCTCTGTGCTGCTCTGTGTTGCTGTGAGCTGCTGTGAGCTGCTGTGAGCTGCTCTGTGCTGCTGTGAGCTGCTGTGAGCTGCTGTGAGCTGCTCTGTGCTGCTCTGTGCTGCTCTGCCCTGTGCTGCTCTGCCCTGTGCTGCTCTGTGAGCTGCTCTGTGCTGCTCTGTGCTGCTCTGTGAGCTGCTCTGTGTGCTGCTCTGTGCTGCTCTGTGCTGCTCTGCTCTGTGCTGCTCTGTGCTGCTCTGTGCTGCTGTGAGCTGCTGTGAGCTGCTCTGTGCTGCTTGTGCTGCTCTGCTGTGAGCTGCTGTGTGCTGCTGTGAGCTGCTCTGTGCTGCTCTGCTCTGTGCTGCTCTGTGCTGCTCTGTGTGCTGCTCTGTGCTGCTCTGCTCTGTGCTGCTCTGCGCTGCTGTGAGCTGCAGCAGCCGCGTTGTGCTGGGAGACGGCACTGTTCCTCCGGTGTCAGTGAGAGTTCTCCCCACATCCTGAGGCCGATAAACTCAAATCTCATTGGCTCGTCCCAGCTCAGACCACACCCACACAATTCTCCCCGTTTTACGAATCAGATCATTGGCTGGATTCCAAAAGTGCTAAAGTGCGTCCTCTCCTTGATTCCTGCGTCCTGTCAGAAAAATGGATAACGGCTCACCTCCTTCAGGAACGCTGTGCTTCCGTGGGAGGCGTATGCAGGAGGTGGGGCGGGGCCTCCACAGTGTCCTCCAGCAGATCTGTGATGTAAACCGCCAAACAGGCGTCTCAGAAACTCCAGTCTCTACAGAAATGCATGTATGCAAATATGCAACATATACAACATAAGCAGCCAAAGTAAAATGATAATACAAATGAATTATGTTTGGACAACAACTGCATACATCTGATGGATATTCTTCTCTGAATAGAGCCTGCAAAGACACACGTCTGTCCTGAAGAGGGAGGTGTTTGCTGCTAACGGTTGTACAGCGCTGACGATGTTTAAATAAACCAGGACTTTCCGTTTCCCTCACTGCCTCACACACTTCCCTCTTTCCTCTCCCATCGATGCCTTTCACTGAGGAAGCGAGGGAGAGATGCCAGGAGAAAAGGGCTCGCCTCTGAGGTGATGAAATTCTCTCAACAACCGAGGGAGGCCAGAGTGGAGTCTGTATGGCCTACAGGGTCATAGGTCACCGTCTCACAGATGGAATACGCTGATCTGTCCATTAGTTCATGGAACTCGACTGAAATATATACGTTTGTGTTGGCACTCAGAAATAGCTCCTCATCTCTGTGCTTCTCCCTCATGTGGAAATGATTGTGCTGCCACATGCACAGCAAACTCAGAGTAGATTAAGTAGATTAATCTGAGTAGATTAAGGCAGAGTGAGACAACTTTAACTTTTCAGCTTCAGGGATGCCATGGTGAGGCTGAACTGCTTCTTCCTGAAAGTACTTTGCCAGCTGAAAGACAAATCAGACAATGCGCTCTCTCTGAAGCCAATGCATTAGCACAGCACATTATCAGAAATGCAGAAGGATAAAATGCAACACGTCCTGTAGAGATCCTCCCCCTCAGCAAACACACACACACACACACTCTCTGTTCAGATAACCATAATCATATTTGGCTATAAGTAGAAAGCAGAATGAATCCATTAGCAAATTGAATTGATACTAGACTGGTGTTCCACCTTGACCCCGGTGAGGTGACCATGCGATAATCCGAGACGAAATCATGTTAGATGCATAAGCCTTGAAGTGTGCGCTGTTTGTTCTGGGTAAGTACAGAGGGGTTCTTATGGTTAAACCTGGATTCAAATCCTGAATTAATGAGAGAGAAACACCACAAATCCGTGGTGTTTGATTGTGTCTGAGTTAATCATGACGTCAGTGTGTGAGAAACATCTGTGGGTTCATTTCCCAGGTACTCACCTCACCAAAGATGGTGGAACACAAGGTGATTAACTCAGCCCTTTTTCAGCTGGAATGCTATCATGTAGCATCACATAATTTGTGCTACCTGTAGACTAGATGTTCATGTTTGCTGACTAGCCTGAGACAATATTGATTGTATTATCTGATGAAAATGTAATATTTGCAGATAAAAGCGAAGTGGGGAACAGGCAGAGATTGACAGTGGTCTTACCCTAAACCTAACCCTAAATTCTCATATATGACCACTGCGCTACTGTGCATGGTATCCCATGATCCTTTGCGTCCTGAGTAATGCGTGGTCCGTGCACTTTGGGGAATGCTGTCTGTCTGCTCTCACAGACCAGCTCAGTGAACTCCCCATCACCAGTGCAGCCGCTTCCTGGAAAAGCTGGAGAGAGAGAGACGGGGGGTTTCTGAGGGAGCCTGAAACCAGAGCACTGTCTGCGACTGATGTGTTTGTGTGTGTGTGTGTGTGTGTGTGTGTGTGTGAGTGAGTGAGTGAGTGTGAGTGGGTATATGTCTGTAACTGTGTGTGTGTGTGTGTGTGTGTGTGTGTGTGTGTGAGTGAGTGAGAGAGCAGGTGTGTGTGTGTGAGCAGGTGTATGTCTATGTCTGTGTTTGTGTGTGTGTTGGTGCTGGTGTAGGTGAATGTTTCAGGCTTCGGATGGCGTTGTGTAGGTGAATGTTTCAGGCTTTGGATGGCGTTGTGTAGGTGATGTCACTCCTGTCTGACCAAACCCAGAAATGCACCCACCACACACAGGCTGTTAGCTGACCGATGTGAGTCAGGACCACAGTTAAACCGTCTCGTCTGAAAGACTGGCTCT
Source organism: Megalops atlanticus (assembly GCA_019176425.1). Lineage (NCBI taxonomy): Eukaryota > Metazoa > Chordata > Actinopteri > Elopiformes > Megalopidae > Megalops > Megalops atlanticus. The sequence goes on from CM032894.1 coordinate 309,581, forward strand.
GGCCCAATTTGGCCTGGTTTGGCCTGGGTCTGTCACCTGGACCGACATCCCTCTCTGTCACTCCTAACCTGCTGCCGCTCTGACGGCAGCTCCTGCAGCCGTATGCAGCCTGCAGACGCAGCTCTGCGCAGTGAACGGCCTGACAGACGCGACTGCAGCAGCCCCTTCACAGGCGTAAAAGCACCGCATTCACTCCGAAACGACTGATATAAGACTGGACCCGAACCCTGACACCCCCTTCACTGACTCCTCTCTCTGTCCCTGATTCCCCTCTCTATTCCTGACTCCCTCTTTTGCTAATCCTGACTGTAATTAAGTTTTGTCGTCTTTTTTAAGTATTTTTGTATTGCTTTCATTATCCCCATGTTCAAGACATGATCTTTCTATTTGTTTTGTAATTTATGTTACTGAAATTTGTTGATGGTTAGCAGGGTTCTGAAACCTGTGTGTATTGCCTCTTACTGGGTTGGTTTTTCTGTGAATTGATGGATTTTGATTGTCCTTGATGGGTGACTCAAGTGTCTCTCTAACCTTGACTATCCTCTATCAGTTACTCTTCTCTCAAACCTGGACTTCTGCCTATCCCTGACTCTTTCTCTGTCACTGACTCCCTCTCTAACCTTGACTCTCCCCCTCACCTCTGACTCCTGTCTAACTCTCACAGGGTCACTCCACTCTATAAATAACGGCAGTGAGAAGGAATCCTTAATATGCAGGAAATCTTTCATTCCCATGTTGTGTTGGAGAATCTTTGAAGAAGCACGCGTGTGGTTAAGCACCGCTATATTGTTTAATCGTGCATGCGCCTCAGGTGAATGCATTTGTTTATCAGAGGACTTCAATCATTCAGGGGATAGCGTCGTTAACCCGCCCAAAAAAGGGGGGGGTGGTGTTGGTGTGTGTGTGTGTGTGTGTTTGGGGGCACCTCTATCCGCCCAGCGCGTGCAGCTCTGTGATCTCATCATGAGCAGTGTCGCGCGGCTCTGTGCTGGATCGCCCTTCACTACGCGCTACAGCAGTCAGCGCTGAGCACCGCAGTGTGCAGCCCGAGCGCACACACACACTCACACACGCACACACTTCTGCTAAAGGTCGCTCCGCCGTTCTGCTGGCCGCGGGCAGTATGCGCCGAGGCGCCGCGCAGGGGTTCTGAGGGCCGGGCTGTATTCCAGTGATCGGCCTGGCAGGTTCTCTGGCTCCGCCATCGCCGCTGCACGGAGACGGAGCGTTTAAGTCACGCAAAGAAAGTCACGTCCGAGGCGACACTGACAGAGACTCGAACATGGCTACTCCCACCCGCCCATCGCCGGAAGAAGCGTCCCCAACACCCCAACACCGCATTCGCCAGGTGGGTAAAGCTAACGCAATTTACAGTAACGTGTCTTTTGAAAAGGTGTTTCAGCGTCTCCATCTGCGAGAGGACGGCAGCGGCTCTTTGCGGGCGTTTGGCGGACGGAAGAGCAGCAGCCGCTCAGATCTGCGTCGGGATCCGTCTCGGTGTCGCATGCGGAGGGAGGAGAGTAAAGGCGTTGCCCTGGTTACCGAATCTTCAAGGTGCTCCGCGCGAGTGCAGCGCGCTCCGTGGAAACAGCTGTCCTATATTTTCCATCTGTTAAAGCTAGTTTTATTTTCGGTGCAGGAATAAACCGCGGGTTCTGGATAGTATTTTGCCATTTAAAAGCGCATTGGACGGAACCACCGTCCGTGTGCTTCAGGTTTACAAACAACGGATTGAAGTCATCTCAGGGTCACGGTTAGATCTGACGCAGTAGAGAATTTCTCATGTCGTGCTGGTGTGTTTCACAATTACGGTCTTCAACCGTTTCGTAGGAGGGGCGAGAGTACACGTTTTCCGTTTATCCGTGTGAGGAGGCGCTCTCAGCCGTGTTGTTGTGTGGTTGATAACGCGGGGCCGAAGCGACGCTTATGTGGCCGCTGGCCACGGTATTACAGCTCAGTTGTTTGTGGTCTTTACACCTCGTATCCGCATAGCAGGTGTAGCGCTGGATCCATACGCTTAGACCGAGTGCCAGGGCACCGTGCCAAGCAGCTGCGGACCGACTGTGCCCGCTGGCTGTCTGCTCGCTGTCGAACCCGGGTCTCTGCGCTGACGGGGGTCAGGGGCTGGGGGGAGCCTGGGCGAGAGGGGGAAGAGGGGTTTCCGAATTCCGTCTTCCTCGCTTTTGACAGACCCCTTTCTTCGTGGTGTTTTACAGACTTAAGTAGTGGTTATGTAAGGCTCGCATCTTTCAGAAATGCCGGTGGTGTCATTGACGACCTTCTGTATTTCTGTGCTGTTTATTTCCTTTCCCGACCTTTGTATGAACTTTGGACAGCACTGCTCTCGCTGTGTGCCGATGCCCACGTACAGTATCATTAACCTGGAGGACTGTTTAACTTGGATGAAAACGCTTCTAGTTCTGGTTTAACACATTTAAAAAATTTTTTTATTATTATTATTTTATCACGTGTGTAGAAGTTAAGGCTCTTCCCAGCTTCAGGTGAATATCTGTGGCATCTGTGTACGTCAGTTAAAAATCAGATCAACACCCCGGATTTTGACCGTGCCACACCTGCTTCTGTTGTCTTGCTGTCAGGCTAGCTGGTGTTCTCTGGCCTGGACTGGGTTCAGTGCAGAACACCTGCCCATTCAGCGTATTAGTGATTTTATTTGGTCATATATTGAAGGCTGGGAGTGTTTCGCCCTGGCCCGGTACAGCGGGCAGTGTATGGGGGTGGGAGTGACAGTAAAAGCGATGTATTCCCTGGGTGGGGCTTCCAAAGCTCCGCTGTAAGAGTGACGCCTCGCAGTAATTGTACTTTGTGTCAGTATGTTCCCATGGCAGCTGATTTGCGGCCATTTCCCCTATGAAAGATGGAAAGATTAACAGGAAGGATGACAAACTGTGTGTGTGTGTGTGTGTGTGTGTGTGTGTGTGTGTGTGTAAGAGAGTGCATTTGGTGTGTGAGAGAGAGGGCATGTGCCTTTGTATGTGTGTGTGAGCGTATGTGGTGTGTAATAATTATAACTTTTTGTAAAGCTATCTATTTATATAAAATCTTGCATCACAACGTGAAGGGAAGATAAAATAAAAAAGTAAAAGTAAAGCAAGGTGTAAAAGTGGAAGATATGTTAACATATAGAATGCAACCTTTTATATAAATAAATTTAAAACAATATTAAACAACAAATTTAAACAATATTAAACAAGTCTAAAACTGGTGTTTGTCTAAGGGCTGAAGGAAGGGCAGTAAGCCTGAGGGCTGCTTCCTGGAGCGTCTGCACAGATGCGAGAGCACGGGGGGGCTGATTAAAGGGTAAATTCTCCGCAGGAGACTGTGCTGAAACGCAGGGCCAGCCAGCGTGAGGATGAGGGTGCAGGAGTGATGGCCTCTGAATGCTGAAAGCTGCGATTGGGGAAACAGTGAGGAGAGCAGTGTATACATGTATATGCTTATATGTGTGGATGTGTGGTGTTTGTGTGGGATAGTGACAGGACTGTGTGTACTGATTGGTTGAGAGGGAGTGTGTGCTGATTGGTGGAGAGGGAGTGTGTGCTGACTGATTGAGAAGGAGTGTGTGCTGATTGGTGTAGAGGGAGTGTGTGCTGATTGGTGGAGAGGGAGTGTGTGCTGATTGGTGTAGAGGGAGTGTGTGTTTATTGGTGGAGAGGGAGTGTGTGCTGACTGGTTGAGAGGGAGTGTGTGCTGATTGGTGGAGAGGGAGTGTGTGCTGACTGATTGAGAAGGAGTGTGTGCTGATTGGTGTAGAGGGAGTGTGTGCTGATTGGTGGAGAGGGAGTGTGTGCTGACTGGTTGAGAGGGAGTGTGTGCTGATTGGTTGAGAGGGAGTGTGTGCTGATTGGTTGAGAGGGAGTGTGTATGGCAGTGAAAGGGCTGGTATTTGCCACTGCCTCTTCACTCGGCTCAGGCAGTGAGTACTCCTGATGGTCTCCCTCGCTCTCCCTCGCTCTCCCTCGCTCTGTCCCAGGACTCCAGGATCCTCTGCCTGTAAGTACCAGCGCGGCCGGGCGCTGTGGCCGGGTTATGGACAGCC
>CM032894.1:318637-336137 GCA_019176425.1 Megalops atlanticus
TCATCGGCGTTGTCCTCACAATAGGAATAATTTATAATCCAGTTACAGCAGCGCACAAAGACAGACAACAGGATTACTGTGTTTGAACAGAGTCAGGGTAATCTTGGTATTACATTGTTAAATGTCTTTTTTGCCTGTATTATTTCACTTCTTTTCTTGGCTGGAAAAAGTCGCAGTGTGTGGGGTGTGCTGCAGGGTGTGGTCTCTCTCTCACTGTGTGTGGGGCGTGGTCTCTCTCTGTGCTGAAGGGTGTGGTCTCTCTCTGTGCTGAAGGGTGTGGTCTCTCTCACTGCGTGTGGGGTGTGGTCTCTCTCTGTCACTGTGCTGCAGAGTGTGGTCTCTCTCTCACTGTGCTAAAGGGTGTGGTCTCTCTCTCACTGTGTGTGGGGCGTGGTCTCTCTCTGTGCTAAAGGGTGTGGTCTCTCTCTCACTGTGCTGAAGGGTGTGGTCTCTCTCACTGCGTGTGGGGTGTGGTCTCTCTCTGTCACTGTGCTGCAGAGTGTGGTCTCTCTCTCACTGTGCTAAAGGGTGTGGTCTCTCTCACTGTGTGTGGGGCGTGGTCTCTCTCTGTGCTAAAGGGTGTGGTCTCTCTCTCACTGTGCTGAAGGGTGTGGTCTCTCTCACTGCGTGTGGGGTGTGGTCTCTCTCTCTGTGCTGAAGGGTGTGGTCTCTCTCTGTGCTGAAGGGTGTGGTCTCTCTCTGTGCTGAAGGGTGTGGTCTCTCTCTGTCACTGTGTTGCAGGGTGTGGTCTCACTCTGTGCTGAAGGGTGTGGTCTCTCTCTGTGCTGAAGGGTGTGGTCTCTCTCGTTGTGTGTGAGGTGGGGTGTGGTCTCTCTGTCTGAAGTGTGTGGGTTTTCATTGGGTAGAGTGTGTAGCACAGGACTGCTGTAATGCTGATGTGCTTTGCCTCCATTAGCTTTGTCTGCGCTGCTCTCTTCCACTCAGTGATGGACAGGCCTCTGACTGGACCCCCCTGCATTAGCGCTAATGTGCTGGGGGGGGATCGATAACTCAGGCTGATGATAATCTGCTCCTGCTCCCATCAGACAGTGAAGGTCCATCCTGAGTTTACAATCAATAAACACATGCGGATACACAGGCAAACCTGTCCTGCTCCACTGCTCCCCTGCTGGCAGGGCAGTGAACTGCAGGACACCAGCACTACAGCAGGACTGTCCTGTCAAACCGTGGCTGAGTATATGAGCAGGAACACCGACATGGCGCTCACCTCCTACAGGAGCCAGGGATGAGGAGTCAGGGGAAACAGGGACAGAATGTTTGTAGCGAGGTGGTGTCTGTTTCTGTGTGTGTCTCAGCATGAATGTATGTGTCAGCATTTGAGTGTGTGTTTCAGAGTGTTTCCGCGTGTTTCAGCGTGTATGTTACTATGTGTGTGTATATGTGTGTTTCAGCATGAGTGTGTGTTACTGTGTGTTTGTGTCAGAATCAGTGCCTTTGTGAAGAATGTGTGTTTCGCCATGCCAGTGGGCCTTACCTGGATCATTTTGACACATCATTTCCCTGCACTGGCTGTTTCTGGAACTGAATCTGGGCACAGGGAATTTGATTTGTCATGGAATCCTCGTAAAAAGAATGATGGCATCCAACGCTTTATGAGTTGTATGGGAAATAAAAATGCCTCCATGCATTCTTAAAGCGCTGTCTACCCTAAAGAGTGTAGCAGTAACACATCACTTTACAAAGCTGATCAGCACCGTCGGTAAGGACATAAAGCCGCTGTCATTAATGATGCATGCAGTGCATCGGCGACCCATTAGCGGCCGGGAGGGGGGAGCATTAGCGCCCCTCCCTTAAAACACTCACATCCGCACTGCTGATTCCGGGAAGACACAGCAACAGCAGACAGCTGACACAGCAACTACAGCAACAACAACAGCAACAGCAGCAACAACAACAAAAGCAACAGCAACAACAGCAGCAGCAGCAGCAACAGCAGCATAGTGCAGCACAGGTGGTTCAGTCCCTCTGTCTCCAGTTGCAGAGATTCACACATTTTTCACCAAAGGGTATCATCACACCACCACCACTCAGCAGCTGTGACTTTCACACAATTAGCATTGGCCTCTAACACGAGAGCAGAAACACAGACACTCCCACACACACACACTCCCACACACACACACTCCCACACACACTCACACAGACACTCCCACACACACTCACACACACACACACACACTCCCACACACTCCCACACGCACACACACACACACACACACACACACACACACACACACACACCCACACACAAACACTCCCACACACACACACACACACTCGCACACACTCACACACAAAGAGCCCTTGACCTTTCCATGAATGCTGAGAGAGTTGCCTTTGCATTAGCACTCTGTCAGAGCTGGAACAGAAGGCCAGTATCCTTGATGTTTGATCCTTAGATGACCTGACACTCCCCGTCTCACAGCAGAGGAACAGAGGCGCCACCTGCTGGACAGTCAGAGGTGTTCTTAACAGCAGAGTCGACTCAGAGAGCAGCACTGGCAGCCAGGGAGGGGCGGGGTCAGGGAGCAGGACAATTAGCAGATTTTTAGAATCTGAAATGATTTGAGGAAAAGTGAATTTCTGAACTGTGCTGTGTGTCAGGCACTGAGTTTCTGAACTGTGCTGTATGTGTCAGAATTGCTTTACTGCGGTATGGTGGCCTCTAACAGTTTTCCTCACATCACTCGAGAGAGCAGGTGAGTTACACTGCGTCACTGAGTGAGAGAGCACTGAGTTACACTGCGTCACTGAGTGAGAGAGCACTGAGTTACACTGCGTCACTGAGTGAGAGAGCGGGTGAGTTACACTGCGTCACTGAGTGAGAGAGCGGGTGAGTTACACTGCGTCACTGAGTGAGAGAGCACTTAGTTACACTGCGTCACTGAGTGAGAGAGCACTGAGTTACACTACGTCACTGAGTGAGAGAGTGGGTGAGTTACACTGCGTCACTGAGTGAGAGAGCACTGAGTTACACTACGTCACTGAGTGAGAGAGTGGGTGAGTTACACTGCATCACTGAGTGAGAGAGCGGGTGCGTTACACTGTGGTTGACAGGATGACACAAAACCTTGTGATTTTGCACAGCCCTGAATGAAGTCTCTTCAGTGTTAAATTGACCCTGTTATTCACATGGTTGGCCTGTCATATTGCATTGCACCTTTTCACATTTAGTTCACCTTTTCACTACTAAACAGAATAATTCTGAAGACCTGGAACTTCAGTTACTTTTCTCTCTTTGAGTACCATGAAGTACCAAAAAGATGAAAGGCACAGGTCACATGACTTGGTGGCCAGCTGGTATTAGCTGTCATAGGCTTGAACAGCAACTCCTGATGAACTGTCAGCCTCATTCGGTGTGTGTCGTCCTTGTTATAAGATCTAATTTCTGAAGGAAAAGTTGGCTGATACAAACCCAGGAACTGGCAGAATTAGCTAATTAATATGCAAATGAGCCATTTTCATTCCCCATTGCATCAGTGATTCTCAGATTTCTTGCACAGAATATTAATGCCAAACCCAAATGATGCTCCAAATTAGGAAACAATCCTGTAAAACCATGGAGTCTACAAATGCTCATTTTAAAGGCATTAAAAAGAAAAAAATTCAAAAAGAAATATACTCAACATTTTTCCTGTTAATCATTCTTCCTGATTGCTCAGTTATGCTTACTCTAATTTTTGAATTATGTGAAATAACACTAGAGCCATATGCCAATCAATTTACAAAGGTGTTAAAATTAGCCTTTTTTATGCTCAAATGTGAGCTTCTCAAAAACCATCAAGCCAATTGGCACAAAATGTGTCACAATAAAACATATGGTTAGTAGAAGACATTCTAAATTCACAGTTTCAAATGATTAATTTAGATTAGAGAAGTTGTATACTGGGAAGGGGGTATAGTTTAATGTAACAGTCCAGGCACATCATCTGTATATAGCTAAACTACACTGTTGCCTCTTTACAGTCTTAAGGCTGGTGAAAATGGTCTCCTATGTGTACATCAGTGAATGACGGTAACTATTAGAATAATGATATTCCACGTAAAGTGCTGTAAATCGGCTGCAGCAGTTATTCCCTGAATGCAGCAGCTCAGCTGTGTTCCTGCCCGCGGGAGCGCAGCACAGTCGGTGGAGGGAGAAGCTGCATGAGACTCCATTCTCACGGTGTTGTAGCGTTCTGTGGAGCAGCATGTGCAGTGCACCCCCAGAGGGCCTCATTGCACCCCATGACGGACCTCAGTGCACCCCCAGTTGTCTCCTTATATCCTGATGTCTACATGGTATTTATAACGTTTTTTTAAGATTTGACTTTTCCTGTTGAAATTACTCAGCTGCTGGGATTTATCAGCTGGTTTCTATGGAAACACACTTGGGTTGTATTACCATAGCAACACAGTTTCCTTGGAAATCATGCTTTGTGGGTCACAGGAAGACATAAGGATGTAAATATGCACAATTTGACAAACAGTTGTGGAGTGGGAGTCAAAGACTGTGTCAATGGGAGGGTGTGACAGACCTAGTTCTCTGGAGTCGCACACACACACACACACACACACACGCGCACACACACATGTGATTGCTCAAGAACACTGTCCTATGGCTGTATGTTCTGTGCAGTCTGTTCTACACTGTTCCCCAGGCATCTTGCTTAACTGCGCTTCCATTAACCAGTTTACCAATCATATGCCGTCGCTTAATAACAGACAGAAGTATGACACACTTCATATTTCTGTGGAATGGAATTATTTGCTAGCAAAGTAGTGATGGTTCTAAACTCATGAACAAACCTCCGATTGTGTGAACTAAATTTTTGATTTTTTTTGCATAACAATTAGCTAGAAAGTAAGTACCAGTAAGAACCGTTATCTAAGACAGTGGAATCATGGCAGGGATTAAGCTGTATTAATGTAGCTAACCTGTAGCTCTGAGGTAAAAGCGAATGTTTTCACCCCAAAGCCCAGGATGCACGGTCTTACTGGAAACAGGACAAAGTAGCAGCTGCTGGGCCTTTGGCTGCTGGAGCCGGGGGTGGGGAGGAAGCGCACCCCCCCCCCCCCTCATTTACACAGGGAAAACACACAGTGCACTGGCTGCAGGCCACCGCGTCCTGTAAAGTGTGGTATGGCTCAAACCGCTGTGCATTGGGAGTGGTGTTTGCCTGCACCTTTACAGCGTACCTGATCAGGTCCAGTTAGCATCCACAATTAATAAGGGGGTAGAGGAGACTGTGCTCAACTCAGCAGTACTCTGGCTTCAAAAGAGGCTTCCAAAGGTTGCTAGCCTACCACAGATAATACATTAGAAGCTTTTCTCCTCAATGGTGATGGTCTTTAAACCTTTACAGTCACCTGATGCTAGTGGAAGAAGTCTGTTTTATGTTCTCCATGGCAACTGTGGCACTGTTAAGTGTAGTTACCTTTGGTTTTTACCTGGGAGAACCACAAATGCATCGCTTTGTTCTCATCCTCAGATTTTGATATGAATGATTTGAACTGGATTTTATCCTGGTCTTTTTTGACATCAGAACTTGTGGCTTTTTCTGTGTCTTACACTACTTCTGTGGTGCTACGTCCTGTCGCTCCCTCTAGTTTTAATATTTCAGATTTTATTTCCCCTGACATCGTTATTCGTTTATATTTAGTTGTCACCTTCAAATATCAATTTTCTGCATTTTTGTGTAGTTCTGGTTTCACACCTGTGCGCTTGACCAAGGTGTTCATAACTCTGAGGTTTGCATCTTCAAGGTTCTGCTGTAAAACAAACGTGTTTCAGACCCTTTTAATAACTTAACTAATGTGGTGAGGTAGTTAATTTGCTTAATGAGATACTTACTGAGATAGTAACAAACTTCATATAACAAGTCTTAGGGGCCTCATCTTAGAGGAAGAATTTCCTGAAATGTGTGTTTTTATTCTCTTTTAAATACAGGATGAATAAAATGGTTCCAATCTGAAGGCAATTATAGGGAGAGTGAGGGGGTTAGTCTACTTTAAATAGATAGTGAAGGGGGATTAGTCTTCCTGTAAACACGGAGTGAAGGGGGGGTTAGCCTTCCCTTAACAGGGAGTGAAGAGAGGATTAGTCTTCCCTTAAACAGATAGTGAAGGGGGATTAGTCTTCCCTTAAACAGATAGTGAAGGGGGATTAGTCTTCCTTGAAGCAGGAAGTGGTTGTGGATGCTGCTGTTTCCATGTTTAGCAGGCAGGCCCTGCGGGTGACTGGGAGGAGCCACATTTAGTAACACACTCACAGGAACACTGGCAGCCGCTGCTACCATGGCAACCCCTTCTCCCTGGCTCAGCCTGGGCGTGGCGGGCGGGAGGGCGCGGCGGGCGTGGCCACCTGCGGGAGGCAGAGGGTGAGGATGAGCGCGGGTTCGGCTCGGGACACGGGCCAGGCTGGCGCAGAGAGGCCCGGCTCACCGCTGCAGACGAGGAGACAGCCGCAAAAGGTACAGGAAACAAAAAGATCCATTTCTGCTGCTTCTGCTGACAGTCTGCGGCCTGCGTGTCTCAGAGAACGGCTGTGTGCAGGATTATGGGAGATGTAGTACTCTGTTAATGAGTGTGTGCAGGATTATGGGAGATGTAGTACTCTGTTAATGAGTGTGTGCAGGATTATGGGAGATGTAGTACTCTGTTAATGAGTGTGTTCGGGATTATGGGAGATGTAGTACTCTGTTAATGAGTGTGTTCGGGATTATGGGAGATGTAGTATTCTGTTAACAGCTGTGATGGATGGTCTGCCTCCAGCTTTCTGCTGTTGTGTCTCGTGAAGAAGTCGGTGTGCGCAGTATGTGTACAGGAGATGCTTAGAGGTGCATTGTGTCTGTGTGACTGAGTGTGATGTTGTCTTTCTCTGGTTCTCCTGTCTGTTTCCTCTCTCTCCTCTGGGTTCCTGTTTCTCTGTGCAGCCTATATGCTCTTGAACATCTCCCTTAGCTTCATGTCTTTGTGGTCTCTTTATACTTTGCTTTACTAATTTATAATTTCATCAAAGTGAAAATGCTTTCTCTGTCTTATTTCAAGCAAAAATAATGACCATGAAGCCAGAGACTACATAGGATGTAATCTAATTTTAAAAAATTCAATGCAAAGTTCCTTTAAATCACTGTGCAGACTAATCTAATCAATGATTCTTTTGACCTGGCGGGTCTGCATGTTGCCTGTCTGGAGCCACAGAGTATGTATAGATTTTTCATTTGGGGAAATGAGCTGGTATCAGGCGAGCTGAGAGGAACCTGCAGAAGCAGAAGAGATGACTGATCAATGTCTGGGGGGGGCTGATTTTGTCTCTCTGACTCTGAATGGGAGCTGCTCTGCTCTCTTTGCTGTTGGACCATAGTGTTAGACTCTGCAGCGCTACAGTACAGAATAGCACACTGCACACTACACTGCTGCAGGGTTCAGACCCACACTGACGGCGTTCAGAGCAGCAGTGAGCACGGTCTGCAGGGTTCAGACCCACACTGACGGCGTTCAGAGCAGCAGTGAGCACGGTCTGCAGGGTTCAGACCCACACTGACGGCGTTCAGAGCAGCAGTGAGCACGGTCTGCAGGGTTCAGACCCACACTGACGGCGTTCAGGGCAGCAGTGAGCACGGTCTGCAGGGTTCAGACCCACACTGACGGCGTTCAGGGCAGCAGTGAGCACGGTCTGACTCGACGAGCAGAGAGAACTGAGATTGATGGTTGCTGTGGTGAATTCAGCCCTGACGCTTCAGACCCTTCAGAGCGGAGGAGGCTACAGCCGGGGGCTCTCTCTCGCACTGAAAAAGAGCTCTGTACATTCAGAGCACTCTTCCCCAGCTTGCTGCCTTGATGGGGGAAAGAAGACGTGAACTGACACAGCCTCACGCTGAATGTGATTAAAGGAAAATGACTTACATTATCTTTCATTTGGGCTGTGTGGCTCTGCTGGGTGCTGACTCTGATGCAGCCTGTATTGTGGGGATACTATTGTGTGTCGGTCTCCTGCCTGTGTTTCTGTGTGTTACTGTCCTGCCTGTGTTTCTGTGTGTCAGTCCTTCTGCCTGTGTTTCTGTGTGTTACTGTCCTGCCTGTGTTTCTGTGTGTTGGTCTGGTGCCTGTGTTTCTCTGTGTTACTGTCCTGCCTGTGTTTCTGTGTGTTACTGTCCTGCCTGTGTTTCTGTGTGTTGGTCTGGTGCCTGTGTTTCTCTGTGTTACTGTCCTGCCTGTGTTTCTGTGTGTTACTGTCCTGTGTTTCTGTGTGTTGGTCTGGTGCCTGTGTTTCTGTCGTCCTCTCCACTTGTGAAAGGTCACCAGGAAAGCATGTATTCTTAATGAGACCAGCTGACTCTGAGCTGACTGACAGCCTTCCATCTCTTTAGAGAATGCAGCCCTTAGATTTTGTGAAAGTGCCTCACACAGAGAAGCTGTTTGGCTTGGAATGGTATTTTATTTATTATTTTTTAATGTATTAAATTTATTTATATCAGGGACCATGTACAAAATACATTAACCTCAAAAAGAGGAAAGATGCTTTGTACCAGATTTAGCTACTAGCTAATTTCCATCTGCAGTCCCTGGGCAGGTGAAGGAAACAATAAAACACAAAACAAAACCTAACAACACCACTACAAATAGGCCAACATCCTATTCATACCCACTCAGGCACACGCAGACACACACACACACATACACAGACACGCAATAACACACCTCATAGGAATAAACACATGACAGAATATAGATATCAAAATATTACAAACATATATCCAAAGTTATAAAATCAGGTCATCAGAATGTCTAATTAATACTGACAAGACTGGTTATTTAAAATCCATTTTTTAATTTCATGAGAGAAAATATGGAAGTCTGTGCAGGTCTTCTCTGCTCTCCTCCAAATCCCCCTGCTACACTAATCCACATGCATGTCTTTGTGATAAAGGAGAGGTTTTAATTATGACGTGGTTCAGGCCTGTATTTCCTGACAGATTTACAGAGGGCCAGGTGGTGCCCCTGCTCCCTCTCTCCCCGTGTGATGGTAATGAACCATCTGTCCTTCTGTTTGAAGACCAGATCAGAGAGCCTGACCTGTCGGGGTGGGGGGGGGGTCTGTGGGGAGGGGGGGGGCAGATACATTTAGCAGAGTGGGTGTGGGGAATGTGATGGACAGGTGTCCACAGTCACAGTGTTTCCTGGGCTTCAGTCCACCAGCTGCATCGATGGGTGGATCAGGCTTCATCCCTCAAGAGCCATGGAAGAATGGGACTCAACCACTGACCCACCCACTGATCACCCACTGACCCACTCACTGACCTACTCACTGACTCACCCACTGACTCACCCACTGACTCACCCACTGACCCACCCACTGATCACCCACTGATCACCCACTGACCCACCCACCTATCACCCACTGACCAACCCACTGACCCACTGTCTGTCCCAGTGAGTCTGCCTGCAGGGGCGGCTTTAGCCTGTGTTTGTATTTATTGAAGGCAGGAAGCGCAGCTGAGAATCAGGGCTCACCTGCAGGTCCCATCAGCCAGCTGGATTTTCCAAAATAACTGATTGCATTTTTTCAAATTATACTAGAACTGTCCAGAGCTATTTTGCATGACTGCAACTGTTATTTATTTCAATTGATCTTAAATTCATATTCACAGACCAGGTAATGAAAAAATGAGCACTTCTATTACCTCTCAGACTAAAACTAGTGGGTTAGTCCTGGAATCAGAAGGAATCTTCCTGCGGTAGCAGAATTTGCATCATGCTGTAATATCTATCTTAGATTAGACAACCTGAGACTGTACAGACATTTTCCATTTCACAACTGGAAAATGACAGAGGGTCCCTGCCATTGAAGAGAAAACCCAAAAAAGGAAACACAGTAGGGACCAGACTGAAGGGGTGTGTATTTGGGCATCTTGTGGGTGTTAATGACTTGGCAGAAATACCCAACAGGTTATTATTCAAGGAGGTTTGAGTCATGCCAAGAAAGATGCATTGGGCCTCTTGTGTGTAAAATGGCCAGGGAAGTAAGGAGTAGACGTGCAGTGTGGCCCACACTGAAGGCAGTGCAACATACTGTGTCACCACTGAAGCCCCGCATGTCTCTTCAGTGCCACCTACTGGCCAGCTGTGAGAGTGCTGGCATTCAGGGCCACGGCAGACCTGATATAAATGGCCTTTTTATGGATTTTTCTCATGTTGTTCCAATGTCATGCACGTGATTTATTCATTTGCTCAGACTTCTGTTAAACAGAGCTACATATACGCGTTTGCAGTGGAGATCTGATTGGCTGGTTCTCTCTGGTTTCTCTCACTGTTAGCTTACAGTCTCTCTCTCACACACACACACACACACACACACACTCACACCCCGTGTCTCTCACTGTTAGCTTACCTCTGTCACTGAGTATCTGATCAAGCCCCTCCCCTCCCCACCCCACCTCTCTCTCTCTCACACACACGCACACACACCCGCAAACACACACACACATGCCCTCACACGCACATGTGCACACACTCACACACACACTCACACACACACGGGGACCAGATGAGCAGATGATCTGTAGCTCGTTCAGAGGAGCAGAGCTGATCTGTCTCTCGCTCGCCCACACGGATCCTCGTCTCTGTCCCGGCGCTGGAAGCTGCTGTCCGTCTGAAACTCAGCGCTTCGCCAGTCACAGTTCTGTAAGAGTCAGTGAGTCAGTGCGTTAGCACTCGGTGCGTTAGTACTCAGTGTGTTAACACTCAATGCGTTAGTACTTGGTGTGTTAGTACTTGGTGAGTTAGTACTCAGTGCGTTGGCGCTCGGTGCGTGATTGACTCAGTGCATAGGCGCTCGGTGTGTGAGTGACTCAGTGTGTAGGCGCTTGGTGCGTAGGTGACATGGCGCACGCGGCCGCACACCTGAAGAAGGCGCGGGAGCTGGAGCCGCCGCCGGAGCTGAAGGCGCTGCTGAAAGCTCGCGAGAGGAGGAGACGCTCCCGGGAGCGAGAACGCAGGCGCAAGGTACGAGAGCACCACACACACACACACACTCACACACACACTCACACACTCTCACACACACACACACACACACACACACACACACACACACACACACACACACTCACACACACTCACACACACTCACACACACTCTCACACGCACACACACACACTCTCACACGCACACACACTCTCACCCCGAACACACACACACACACACACACACACACACACACTCTCACCCCGAACACACCCCACCAGAAGCCCACACACACCCGCCCCGCGCCCGTCTCCCCACCAGAACTCCCCCCGCTCCTCCCCCCCCCACAGGGTGTCAGAGTGCAGCTGTTGGGGTGCAGCTCCTCTCAGGGGGGATGGGCTGTTTCTCCCAGGCTGCTGCTGCTAAGCAGAGAGGGACGCTGGGAAGGAAAAGGTGTGTCCAGCGCTGTGAAAGACGCAGCCACATGTGAGCAGATGAAGAGATTATAAATCACGTTTGATGCTAATAAGCGCGTTTGGTGTGTTGTGCTAATGCGTATTTACAGTGTGAGGCAGAGCTGGCTTATATTGGGATTTGGTGGATTTGGGGGATTTTGGGGGGAGAAACAGACCTTTTTGAAGGTGACATGATTCTCCTTTACTCACTCAGTCAGATGGATGCAAGGCTGTAGGGAGAGTTTAGGTGCTGTGTGAGGTCGCACAGCAAGAGAAGGCAGCCGACCCTGCCAGGAGTGACCCCTGAACTGGGCTTCCAGTGTCAGATATATGAGGCTGGTGAGGCTACCCGCTGGGGGCGTCTGTGCCTAACCCCCCCCTCATTGCATCATAATGCAGCTGGTGTGTTTGCTGAGCTCCTGCTGCGCTCAGGGTCCCGTTGCCTGACAGACTGTTCATTGGCAGGCAGAGCGGAGAGAATGACCCAGCGCCTGTCGTCCGAGGTGAAGGGGAGTAAACTGCTACACTGTCTGAAGCAGAACGCACCTCCTGCTGTACCGATCTGTACTGTGCTATAGCAGAACGCACCTCCTGCTGTACCGATCTGTACTGTGCTGTAGCAGAACGCACCTCCTGCTGTACCGATCTGTACTGTGCTGTAGCAGAACGCACCTCCTGCTGTACCGATCTGTACTGTGCTATAGCAGAACGCACCTCCTGCTGTACCGATCTGTACTGTGCTATAGCAGAACGCACCTCCTGCTGTACCGATCTGTACTGTACTATAGCTATATTGCTATGTGCCATGGACATTGTGATCTAGAGACATTGAGATGCATGGTAGTGTATGCAGTTAGCAACTAGTTTTCTAGGCTGTCAAGTTTCAGATCAGCACAGGTTAACTTGTGGTAGGGTTTGAATAGTGTTATGCTCACACTCACTGGTCTGGGAGTGCTGTTAGCCTGGTCTGATACTGTTGCTCATTCAGGTTGAATGGATGCACTTCTGTTCTCTTGTGCTGGAAGTCGCTCTGGATAAGAGCGTCTGCATGTGATGTAATGTAATTATCTAAAGAGGAAAATGGAGCCCTGCTATAGAGAGCTGTACTGGGCCACTGTGTTATTGCCAGCCTCATCTCTGTGAGATGTGGAAAGAATGTCCACTCCAGCACAGTGAAGACTAATCTGATCCAATAAGGATTACCACCCTGTGCAGAGCAGAGGCTTTTCTGCCTTCCTGCAGTGAGGGGGAGAGGGTTTGGGGGTAACAGTGTTTGCCTGACACTGTGAGCCGCCGGGGGGGGCGCAGTCAGGCAGCTCTCCCTCAGAGGGGAGATCTCAGCACACAGCTGGTGCCGGGGGGGGCACATTCACTGCAGTGGGTGAGGTGGGGGGGTGAGGGGGTCTTTGTTCTGTGACACTGGTGATGGATGTAGAAACAGCTGTTCCTGCCTGTTCACTCACTCACACACATACTCACATACAAGCACTCACACACACACACACACACACACACACACACGCACACACACACTCTTTCTCTGACACAACTGAATGACTGAATTGTGGGAAGATGATAGCACTTACTTATTATACCGACTGTACTGACTATACCCAGCTGATATATACCCATTCCTCAACAACAGTGAGATTCTAACCCAAACACACAGCAGTCAGAGGTCAAACACGGGGAACAAGCTGCTTCTCAATGCCTTCAGCAGCCAGACAGACAGACAGACACAGACTGAAGATCAATATACTGTTGCTAAAAAGAGGGTCGAATTCCAGCTGGATCAATGTGCGGGGCGTGGCACCACACTGACCCAGAGAGGGGGAGGGGGCGTGGCACCACACTGACCCAGAGAGGGGGAGGGGGCGTGGCACCACACTGACCCAGAGAGGGGGAGGGGGCGTGGCACCACACTGACCCAGAGAGGAGACAGGGGGGCGTGTTATTGATCTGGCCATGTCTGACAGCCCTGTTTACAGGAGGCTGAGAGCGCAGCGGGCGCTGCAGCCCACAAACAGGAGCATGGAGCCAGGATGCGACCTCCCCTGCGTGTGAGACGGCTCTCCCTCTGACCCGACTCCCCTGCGTGTGAGACGGCTCTCCCTCTGACCCCACTCCCCTGCGTGTGAGACGGCTCTCCCTCTGACCCCACTCCCCTGCGTGTGAGACGGCTCTCCCTCTGACCCCACTCCCCTGCGTGTGAGACGGCTCTCCCTCTGACCCGACTCCCCTGCGTGTGAGACGGCTCTCCCTCTGACCCCAGCCCTGGCCTTCGTCTCGTGAGGTGGTGTCCCCGAGCAGCTGGGGGGACCCTGATTCCCGCGATTCCCGCGATTCCAGCGCTTCGCTGGCTGCGGGGTGTAAAAATAGCAGGGCCGGGGCCATGGGGGCAGCTGCCGGAGCCCCTCGCCTGCAGAGAGGCACCGACCGGCGCTCAGAGAGCAGGAGCAGCAGGAGCAGCAGGAGCAGCAGGTCTGGGATCAGTCTCTGACGGATCCGAGGAGTGGAGCTTCAGCAGGGGCAGCAGGGACAGCAGGTCTGGGATCAGTCTCGCTTTGCCTCAGAACGTGGTGGATCTTTCTGTACCTGCGGAGCCTCTGGCGTGACTGTTAGCTGTTGCCATGGGTAACGTGGCAGTGTGTGAGTCGTGTGGCTCAGATAAGGGAGTCAGAACTGTGGGGAGTGACCCTAGCCTGGATGGATACCTGGATCACAGCATTCCGTACCCAGGACAGGAGCATTACTGGGAGTCCAGTGTGTGTAACGCATTACAGGAGCGTTACCTGGAGTCCAGCGTGTGTAACACAGTACAGGAGCGTTACCTGGAGTCCAGCGTGTGTAACACAGTACAGGAGCGTTACCTGGCATGCCTACTTTCTTACGCAGGGCAGGAGCTGGCAGTGTTGGTAAGCCATAAATGTGGAGCCGATGCCGTGTTTGCTGTGTCAGATGTTGGTCGGAACGCGGTCGGGATGGTTGCTCATGGCTTGTAGATCCTGAGAGAGCAGTTTCATGTGTTTACTGTGCTTTACTGCCCCACAGAACAATGTTAGTGTACATGTGCTTATTTAATAACTTCAGTTGCTTTCATAACTGCAGCAAACCTTTCCCTAAATTTTACTAACAGTGTAGACTGGCTCTCTCCTGCTTGCACACGCTCTGTTGTAATGATGATGATGATGATGATGATGGTAACGATGATGAAAGTTTTGAAGGGAATGAGGATGAGGAGAATGGTGGTGAAGATGAAGGTGTTGAGTGGAATGGAGTGGGTGGCATGTTGGTATCCTCCTCCTGGTCTCCTGGGTTTCTCAGCCTCTCAGGACTCCTGCAGGCGTGAGAGCAGCTCTCTCTCTGTTTGCCATGTCAGCTATAACCTGTGCATGGTGTTATAATCACCCAGGCAGCACCATGCCAGCAGGCTCTGAGAGAGTCTGTGTCAGGGGGAGAGTCCTGCCCTGGCACAGAGCACAGACCCACAGATTCCCAGAATTTCCAGCACGACAGGAGGGAACCGCTGCTGTATGCAACACATAAACCTGCACTGCAAAACACTGTGTGTTCCCACAATGCACTGCACCATCACACAGACATAACGGTCTAATGTGAGACTGAATTAGTCTGAAGGGGTTTTTCTGTGGTTCTGGTTCTGTTGGTGTGTCAGCCAGCCTTGCTGGGGTTCTGTGTGCTGGGGTTCTGTGTGCTGTATGATTGGGTTCTGTATTGTGGGGTTCTGTATGGTTGGCTTCTTCAACAGGCTAATGTCAGAAGTAGAGGGTTCTGCACTCTTCTGACTGTTTTGTGCCAGTGACCTTTGACCTGGAGGAAGAGGTTTGAACCAGAGGGTGTTTTGGGAAGTGGAAAGTTCCGGACAGAATGGGGTTCTGTTTTTCATATATCAGTGAGGAGAGAAGCTCACTGCAGTAGAGTAACGTTCTGCTAACCTTCCCCTAACGCTGGCAGCTTCAGGACGCTCATGTCTCTGTCTCCCCCAGTCCGACAGCAACACCAGCTTCCTGCGGGCTGCGCGGGCAGGAAACCTGGAGAAGGTGCTGGAGCACCTGAAGGGAGGTGTGGACATCAGCACCTGCAACCAGGTAAGAGCTCTGCACCGGAGACCGATCAGCAACCAAGCTGCTCTGATCACTGATCACTGCTCTGCTCTGCTCTGATCACTGCTCTGATCACTGCTCTGCTCTGCTCTGATCACTGCTCTGATCACTGCTCTGCTCTGATCACTGCTCTGCTCTGCTCTGATCACTGCTCTGCTCTGCTCTGCTCTCTGATCACTGCTCTGAACACTGCTCTGCTCTCTGATCACTGCTCTGCTCTCTGATCACTGCTCTGATCACTGCTCTTTCTTATGGTAGTGGGGTGGCAATGCAATTTTTCAGAATGCAGTTAAAATAAGCTTAGAGAGAATACAGTAATTTCCTTTCTATCTATCTATCTATCTATCTATCTATACAGTGTAACTCTCAAATACATGTAAAAATGATCATTAAATCTCTCCCTCACACACACACACTCACACACACACACACACACACACACACATGCTTGCTGTCACTTCCTCTCCCTCATGCTAGCATAATCTCTTAATCTTCTGCATTACAGTAATGAGTGTCAGTGCGGGGGCAGGGTGGAGCAGTGGGATGGGGTGTGTTTTTGGGTGCAGGGTCAGCTGTGTGCACTGTCTGCATCTGGAGTAGCTAGGCTGACAGACTCACTGCCTTTACTCAGATTTTACACTCTGGAAAAGGGCAGTGTGCTGTTGTCTCTGAGCTTACTGTGCCGGGGTGTTTCACGGTTTGGGGGAGTCTCTGTTCTGGAACAAGGACAGGTGTCATTCAGTGAAGGGACAGTCATGCCGGCGTCGGGGGTGCCACAGCAGTGCTCTCACATTCCAACATTCCCAGCATGCTCTGGGAAACTCTGGAGGCCAAATTTAGACGCACAGAGAGAGCAACAGCAGCAGCTCTCACTTTACAATGTTTTCATCTGGTGTTTTCATTGGGCTGCATCACAGCAGCCCGCTTTAACCAGGTTCAGTTACTGTGGACCAGTTTAACTGGAGTGGGTTAGAGAGGTTCAGTTTAATTGGGTTGGGTTAGAGAGGTTCAGTTTAATTGGGTTGGGTTAGAGAGGTTCAGTTTAACTGGGTTGGGTTAGAGAGGTTCAGTTTAATTGGGTTGGGTTAGAGAGGTTCAGTTTGTGTTTGGTCAGTGCTGTCTGGTTCACTGCCTTGTTCTCAGTCTGGATGTGCTGATTGGCTTATTCCTGTGGGACAGACCAGCTGTGGCCCTCAGGGAAGGAGAGGATGGGGTGACCCATGAGGGGAAGAGGGAATCAGAACAGCCAATCAGAGCAGCCAATCAAGGCAGCCAATCAGACGTATCCATTTCATTTTAAGCCCAACACACTGAAATCAGTCCTGGATGATGATTTTTAAATTCTGCCCCATAGTGCCTCCATTTTTCTCCTCCAATCAGCTTACAGAGTTCAAACTCTGCTCCGGCCGCTCGGAGGCTTCCAGCCGGCCTCAGCCTCATTTAAGCCCTGAATAAAGCTTAGACATATGTACAGTGGAAGTGTCATTCACAGGAGCAGGTGCTGTGAGACACGCACATGGGCCCTTTGGGTGGGTGAGCTGGGATGCAGGGTGGGGCCCTACTTCTGCGGGCCTCAGTGACTCAGCACATTTTTGCCTAAAAAAATATTGCATTTCTAGTTTCTGAGAGCATTCTGGCAGTAGGACAGATCTGTGTTCCTCTCTGTGCATTTCACAGAGTGCTGTCTGACTGTGGGCGTCCGTGTGGAACTTCAGAATTAATCAGGAAAAATTTGCATTCTAAATCTCCCCTGTAATCCTTTTAGATGGATATTGAAGTTTAATCTGCGTTTGTTCTGGCTTCCACACCATGCATGAGCCGGTGCCCAGGCAGAGACTCACTCCCACACACAGCTGACACTCACCACAGCCACACATCTGAGCAATGAAAGGAAACAACTCTCCCACTATAACTGTATGGCTCTGACATTATGGTTTTATTTCCTGTCTTTTGCT
>CM032894.1:356137-386137 GCA_019176425.1 Megalops atlanticus
GAGAGCGGGGTGTGTCTCTGCAGGTGAGAACGGGTGTGTCTCTGCAGGTGAGAGCGGGTGTGTCTCTGCAGGGTCTCCTGCTCTGTAACTGAAAGCTCTGTCTGCCCCCAGCTTCCTCGTCAGCTTCATGGTGGACGCCAGGGGCGGAGCCATGCGGGGGTGTCGGCACAACGGGCTGCGCATCATCATCCCGCCGCGCAAGTGCTCCGCCCCCACGCGCGTCACCTGCCGGCTGGTGAAGCGGCACCGCGTGGCCTGCATGCCCCCCCTGGTGGATGGCGACGGCCTGGCCAGCCGCCTGGCGGAGCTGGGGCCCGCCGGAGCACAGTTCCTGGGGTAAGAGAGGACAACATAGCGCACCGACTACGCTTCATAATGGAGACAGAGTGCGTAACAGGAGGAGGAGAGAGAGTGTAGCAGGAGGAGGAGAGAGAGTGTAGCAGGAGGAGGAGAGGACAGAGCACGTAGTGGGTAGCAGAAGGAGCTGGTTTAAGAGGCAGTGGACTAAAGGTCTTAGTGTGTTGAATCTGTAAGAGGGAGTTGAGGATTCATTTTATCCTTTGAGTGTGGGCACTGGCCAGTGTGCAGTGTGTCTGTACACTCTATTTGCATATGTTTATTTGAATATACAAATATTTATCCATACAATATTATTGTCTTGTGCATATTTGTCTGATCACATTTTTAACCAGCGTTTTTGTGTGAGATTTCTGGCTGGTGTGCTGGAGTATAACCCTGATTATCGTGCTGCTCCTTTGGGGAAGAGGGTCAGTTCCTGATGAATTCTGTATGACAGGGTTTCCCTCACGCTTTGAAAATGCCCGATTCCAGGACGGGACTTGAATCCTGAATCCTGGATACGTTCCAGTTTTTTTAACATAATAGATTTCAGATTTGTGTTGGGTTAGCTGACCATGGAAAGGGAAAGTACTGCATTTGGGATCTGTTGTGGTTGCAGGGTAGCTGTGTAAATGCAGACGTAACGTAGCTGTAGTTAATAGCTTTAAACAGGATTCATGCTGACCCTTCCTGCTGTTTCCCAGACGGGGTTTCAGTCAGAGCGAATGTGTCTGATTTGCGCTGTTTTTCCTCCTCTGCTGCGATGGATTGCTTCAGTAAGCTGCACCTGCCGGCGGCCCCTCCCCCTCTAAACGAGGGCGAGAGTTTGGTCAGCCGCATCCTGCAGCTGGGACCTCCAGGGACCCGATTCCTGGGGTAGGAGAG
This sequence comes from Megalops atlanticus, assembly GCA_019176425.1. NCBI lineage: Eukaryota > Metazoa > Chordata > Actinopteri > Elopiformes > Megalopidae > Megalops > Megalops atlanticus. The sequence continues at coordinate 357,362 of CM032894.1, forward strand.
AGACGCAGGGCAGCGCTCCTGCCCCCTCACCCCCCCACATTCCCACTGCCCTCCTGTCTTTGTGCCCCCTCATCACCCTGCTTCGTTGTGTTGGTGGATGTGTTCAGCATGACGGTGCCACGGTGCTGCCCAGCTGCTGCTCTGCAGTGCGCTGTTTCGCCGGGTGCGGGCGTGGCCCGCGGGCGGGGCGTGTCGCTGACGGTGTGTCGCTCCCGCAGGCCCGTGGTGGTGGAGATCCCGCACTTCGCGGCTCTGCGGGGGGCGGAGCGAGAGCTGGTGGTGCTGCGCAGCGAGACGGGGGAGAGCTGGAAGGAGCATCAGTGCGAGCACACGCAGGAGGACCTCAACCAGATCCTCAACGGCATGGACGAAGGTCACACCCTGCCCTGCTGTCACGCTCTGCCGCATTACGCGCTGTCACACTCTGCTGCATTACGCGCTGTCACACTCTGCTGCACTATGTGCTGTTACACTCTGCTGCATTACGCGCTGTTACACTCTGCTGCACTACGTGCTGTCACGCTTTGCTGCATTACGCGCTGTTACACTCTGCTGCACTACGCGCTGTCACACTCTGCTGCATTATGCGCTGTCACACTCTGCTGCACTACGTGCTGTCACGCTTTGCTGCATTACGCGCTGTTACATTCTGCTGCACTACGTGCTGTCACACTCTGTTGCTTTACGCGCTGTCACACTCTGCTGCATTACGCGCTGTTACACTCTGCTGCATTAAGCGCTGTTACACTCTGCTACATTACGCGCTGTTACACTCTGCTACATTACGCGCTGTTACACTCTGCTGCATTACCTGCTGCAGAGCTGGACACTGCAGAGGAGCTGGAGAGGAAGCGCATCTGTCGCATCGTCACTCGAGATTTCCCACAATACTTTGCGGTGGTGTCACGGATCAAGCAGGACAGCAGCCTGATTGGGCCGGAGGGCGGGGTGCTGAGCAGCAGCGTGGTTCCGCAGGTGCAGGCGGTCTTCCCCGAGGGCGCTCTCACCAAGCGCATCCGCGTGGGCCTGCAGGTACAGCGCCTCTGCAGCCTGCCGTCTCTCTCAGCTGACCGTTGCCGCCTTCACTGCAGCCCCTCTCTCACGCCCCCAGGCCCAACCCATTGAAGTGGAGCTGGTGAGGAGGATTCTGGGTAACAAGGCCACGTTCGGGCCTATCATTACCCTGGAGCCCCGGAGGAGGAAGTTCCACAAACCCATCACCATGACCATTCCCATCCCCAAGAGCTCAGCCAATGAGGCGATGGCGAGTGGATATGGAGACACGCCCACTCTGCGCTTACTCTGCAGCATCACTGGTAGGTGATCAAACCCCCCACTTCCATACACCCTAACCCCCTGCACCCCCACACACAGGACACCCCCCCACTTCCACACACCCTAACCCCCTGCACCCCACACACAGGATACCCCCCACTTCCACACACCCTAACCCCCTGCACCCCACACACAGGACACCCCCCCACTTCCACACACCCTAACCCCCTGCACCCCCACACACAGGATACCCCCACACTTCCTATCCCCCACACACAGGCCTTCATGGAAGGGAGCTGGGCATGTGTCTACAGCTGGGTATTTACTGAAGCAGAGGAGCAGCTGGGTATTTACTGAAGCAGAGGAGCAGCTGGGTATTTACTGAAGCAGAGGAGCAGCTGGGTATTTACTGAAGCTGTGCAGGTGAAGTACCGGCGGGGCTCACCTCCCTGCATTCTGTTTTTAGGCGGCACCACTCCTGCCCAATGGGAAGACATTACAGGAACCACGCCCCTCACATTCACCAATGAGTGTGTGTCTTTCACAACAAACGTTTCTGCAAGGTAACACATGGACTCGCGCAAAACATTAACTCACTGATTTGCTGTCCAGATACCCTCATACAGGGAAATTCAACCTTTTCAACTTGAAAATTATGGTTTTATCCATTACTCTAAATGAAACAAACTGTGATTAATATGGTTTTATTCAGTACTCTAACCACTATACCACACACTGGGATTAATTTGATTGATTGAAATGATTCATTGAGTGACCTGATGTATTGATTGATTGCACTGATTGATTTCAGTGAGTGACTGATTTAATGAATCTTCTGGAAGGTTTTGGCTGATAGTGGTTGTGTCAGGTACGGACAAGGACTCAGCCACAGACCACAGAGCTTTGATCCCGAACGGGGTTTATTAACGGAAGACAAGATCGTAACCAGAAACAGGCAGGGTCGATACCAGAAAGACAGTCCGTAGGGGCAAAACCAGGGTCAGGAACAGGTGCAGGCAGGGTCGAAAACCAGACGGGCAGATCTCAGGCAAACAGGACAAAGCGGCAGGCAAGAATCAGGTCGGGGCACAAACGAAAGTCAGAATACATGGAAAAACAAGCAAGCAGAAATCAAGACGCGAGAACGAGACAGGTAAACACACTGCAACGAACTAGCAACGAGACAGGAACAGGCAGGGCATTATAAAGGGCAGAGCAGATGAGGCGATGGGGAACAGGTGAGCTAGCAGGCAGGTGGCGGCGATGCAGTAACGAGGCAGGCGGGGACCGGGCGGGGAACGGGGCAGGGCTGGAACACAAGGAAAACAAAAGCACATGGACAGGGGAAGAAAACAGACACACAGCTAGGGGGGCGGAGTACTGACAGATTGGTTATTGATGGATGATGTGATTGACAGGTTCTGGCTGGTAGACTGTCGGCAGACGCAGGAGTCGGTGAGTTTCTCCTCGCAGGTGTACAGGGAGGTCATCTGCGTCCCCTACATGGCCAAATTCGTCATCTTCGCCAAAACGCTGGACCCCATCGAGGCGCGGCTGCGCTGCTTCTGCATGACCGACGACAAGATGGACAAAACGCTGGAGCAGCAGGAGCACTTCACTGAGGTCGCCCGCAGCCGAGACGTAGAGGCGAGGATCTCTCTCACACACACACACACACACACACACACACACACACACACACACACACACACACACTCACACACACACACACACACACACACACACACACACACTCACACACACACACACACACACACGCTCACACACACACACACACACTCACACACACACACACACACACACACACACACACACACACACACACACACACACACACACACACACTCACACACACACACTCACACACACACACACACACTCACACACACACACACACACACACACACACACTCACACCCACACACACACACACTCACACACACACACACACACACACACACACACACACACACACACACACACGCACTCACACACCGCTGTGCTCCTCAGGTGCTGGAGGGGAAGCCCATCTATGCAGGCTGCTTTGGAAACCTGCTGCCTCTGACCAAGAGTGGCCAGCACCACCTCTTCAGCTTCTTCGCTTTCAAGGAGAACCGGCTGGCCCTTTTCATCAAAGTGAGTGCGCCCTCTTCAGGCCTGGCTGAGTTACTGCTGCTGTCAGTCCTGCTGCTTTCAGGAGATGATGTCACCGTTGCTGGGGATGTCCCTCCTTGCAGCAGTTGTAAACTGCTGTCCCCTGCTTACTGTTTGCCAGGGGCACAGTGGAAAGGAAAGATACAGCTTTATCTGCTGAAATGAGAGTGTTTTTGTGGCCTCAGGTTCGAGACAGCACTCAGGAGCCATGCGGCCGCTTGTCCTTCACCAAGGAGCCCAGGTCCTACCGAAGCCCCGCCCACAACGCCATCTGTAACCTGAACATCACGCTGCCTGCGTATTCAAAGGTAAAAACACCTGAACACCAGTCTGCCTGTGTATTCAAAGGGAACTTTAGCCACTAACTCTGGCTGTGTTTACATGGATATTAATATCTCAATGTTAACCCAAGTATTTAACTATTCTAACAATGACGTGAGTCATGCAATCCATAACCCGGCAGAGAAACCCAGACAAAATGAAGGACATTCCTTTATTAAGGGGAATATTGCATCTTGTTAACACCTACATACAGATTAAAATGTAACCACTGTAAGGACCATTATCCAGAATATGGTGTTCATGCAAAGATATTACTGTTGATTAATTATTGTCTTTGTCCTGTTTCTAAGTGCTTTTTGCTGCATGTTCAGTCATACGGTAACCCTGCTGTGCTAACACTGACAGTGGTACGCCTTTGCTTTCGCCTCCTCCCTCCCCCCCGCTCTCCGCTCTGCCCAGGAGTGTGACTCTGACCAGGAGCCAGATGAGGAGGTAGCCATCTGACTGTGTTTCACTCTGATTTGTCATTCTCAATCTAACACCATGTGTCCTTGGTCTGGATTGAATTGCATCCCAACTTTACTGTTTGGCATTAACTTTGGATTCAGTCCCGATGGTGTGAAAATGTAGCAACACTGACAGCACTTTAGGTGGCAGATATATTGAAGAGATCATCAGTCAGGCCACTGACTCCCTCAGTCAGGCCACTGACTCCACCAGTCAGGGCACTGACTCCCACAGTCCATAGTTTTGCTCATATTTGCAAACTTCACCAACAAAGCTGCACGTCTTCATGGCAGAGATTCACAATGATGTTTTACTTGACACTTTATGATGAAATAACTGAAACGCATTTATTTCTTTCTTTGCAGACTGAGAAGACACATGAAAAATGTAAGTTGCATTTGTTGAGTGAACTGTTTGTGATTAATTCTTGGCTTAGTGACCACCACACATCCTGTTTCCTGGCTGCAGTTAACATGCTGAGTTACTGGCCACAGTAACCTGTGGTGAAAGGTGTTGTAATGCAGTTAACTGATACAGCATATTAGCATGAGCTGGTCTATAAGCGTTTCTCAGCTTAGCTGTGCCTGGCACGCTTCTTTGCAAAGCCTCTCTGAAGCTCTGTATGTTTGTCTCTTTTATCACTATAGCCGAATGTTTTATTCACCTCTCATTTTACATTTCAAATGACAGTATCAGCTAGTGTCTTTAAGCATTGAGGTGTAGATTTGTGGAGGGACACAGTGAAAGGGATACTGTCCATTCACATGCATCCAACAGCAAGTGGATGTGCCAAACCACCAGCCATTTTAAACTTTATTTATTCACACACCCCCTTATGGTTTTTGCTTGTGTTGTACTCTGCCTCACTTGTAAGTCGCTTTGGATCAAAGCATCTGCCAAATGAATAAATGCAAATGTAATGTAAATGTAACTACTACAGAGAGAATCCTTGATAGAGCATTTGCAGAAAATGTATATTTTATTTTAATTGTTACACATGAGTAAATACTATTTAGCCTGCAATCACGTACTGTAAGGCATCACATATAAAAAGTAATATAAAGTTATTATATAGGAATGTAGTTTAGAATTTCGCTTCTTGCTTAGATGCTTAGTGAATAGAACATGAATATATAACTCAGAACCATACTATTTGGTAGTGCCAAATCATTTGTAAATTGTAATGAATTTGTAATGCATCGCATCTAAAATGCTTTTAAAATGCATTTGAATTTCTCTTACAATGTAAAAAATTCATTTGGAAAGCATAGTAATTTCATTACATTTCCCCCTTCGGCTGCTTGCTGCATGCCAGCATAATTTTCTTTGTTTTTGCATGGAAATAACTTGGCTCATAGGTACTGAGTGTGTGAGTGAGTGCAACTCTCAGTTTGGTTTGATTTGAATTCCATTCATTCACTCTGATTTGACCACAGAACTTTTTTTGATGTTTTTTTTTCATTCCAATTCTTGTCTTCCTTTTACTTTGTGTACACAGTATCATTTATGACTTTGGTTTGTCTTTGTCAGTAGGAGGGTGGCTGTCCTTTCTAGGGAACAGTACCCTTGCAGGTTCTTTTTGGTAGTTAAAGGCTTAAACATGCCTTTGAAATGTCTTATATTTCATTGATTTGTTCATAGCTGTAACCAGACAGTTCGCTATCCCTGCATTTATTTTGAGAATACTGAAGCTTATTATTTTTCCTTCAGCAGACAGGATTTTTTGCAATCTTGAGATTCCTTGTCTTTATGTGTGTCATCTTATGGCTTTGTGTTCATTTTGGTCTTCTCCTTTTCTTTGGTTGTCTTTCAGTTGCTTCTTGTTTTGTATGTGTTGTACATGTGAGTGTCAGAAATCAGAGCAAGTTATTTCCTGCCTTTTCCATGTTTATTGTTCTGTTGGCTTTGCTTTTGCTGCTTTTGCACTATCCTAAAGACCTCTGTATCCACAAGCCTTACCTGCTCTTTATCCTCACTCCTCTGCTCTCTTTGAAGCCGAGATTGTACTGTTCTTGTCCTGATCACATTTTCCCAATCTGTTTTTTCCCATTGTCATCTTGATTTATCCTTTTTTTTTGAACGCTTGTGTTCAAATGGAAGATGATGACGAGACTGAATCGACAGACACATCAGCCCTGAAAACGCATTTGATTCACGAGCCCCCTGTCCTGGCGAGCCCGGATCTCCTCTCTGAGGTGTCAGAGATGAAACAGGACCTGATCAAAATGACGGCCATCCTGACCACAGAGCCTGCCGGGACGTCCTGCCCCATTCTGCAGGCAGCAGCGGACGACGAGCCGGGAGAGCCCCTGGAGATCATGGAGAAGGTCAAAGAGGATCTGGAGAAAGTTGGCGAAATTCTGAGAGGAGGATCGTACACAGATGAGGCCACAGCGAGCCGGGCCGCAGAGAGAGAGGAGGAGGAGGAGGAGGAGGAGGAGTGGGTTCTGCTGAGCGACACTGAAATCAGAGAAGCTAAAAACACAGCACCGTGCGAGGTGCAGGAGCCTCTGCTGCAGGAACACAGGATCGAGAGAGGACCCTGTATGCCCAAAACCACAAAGGACATGTCAGGTATGGTCACATACCTCAGCGGAGACCTTCAGCAGTACCTCACTGAAATACCTGAGGTGGCACACGGCCTGCCTGCGGATGACGTTGTCCAGGAGAGATTTGAGGAGATTGTTGTGAGCAGAGGAAGAGGAGATGCTAAACATGTTAGTGTTGGAATCAAAAAGCCAGCCAGGAGGAAGCTGAAGGAGAGGAAAGGCGCAGAGGAACCTCACCCCCCTGGCTCTGAACCCGAATTCCACAGGTTTAGCTCAGAGGAGTCCCTGGAAGGGGAAATCATTCTGAGCTCCCCCGCAGCTCAGAGTACCTTGCCGGCTTCTCCAGGGGTGATCGAGACCCCCATCGGCTCCATTAAGGATAAAGTGAAAGCTCTTCAGAGGAAAGTGGAGGAAGAGGGAATGGACTGGAAGCCAAAGCCCTCCCAGGTGAGCACTGACAGCAGCTCCATCCGCGCTTCAGAACCAACAATTAAAACCCAGCAGCAGCTTCCCAAATCTCCCAAATCTCCCAGATCTCAAACTGAGAGGCTGGAGGAGACGATGTCTGTGAGAGAGTTAATGCGAGCCTTCCAGACAGGACAGGACCCCTCAAAGTTTAAGTCTGGACTGTTTGAGCACAAAGCCATTGCCACCATTGCCACCCTGAAAACAGAGCACTCAACTGAGGCAAAAGAAACCATCCAAAACACAAAGACTCTTCGTGCTGAAAAAGAGGAAGCCTCACTGGATGCTGGATGGTCAGATGAACCTCAGATCAGTCCTGACCGGAGACATTCAGAGGATTTCAGCGCCATCATAAAAGCAGAACTTGAGGAAAATGTTGAGTATCAGCTGTTCAGAAGGACAGCAAATTCGGAGGCTGAGAGCTGTGCCACAGCAGGTGCTGACACAGGCTTAGCTGTGCAGCGCGACCTCCCCTCTGTCTCAGCTGAGGAGGATGAGGTTCAGAATGGCTCTCTCGATGACAGCACTGGCAGCCTGAAGCACGAGGCTGCAGCGGACTGTGCCAGCGCTGGCCATGTCACCCCTCAGACGAGCTCAGAGGAGAGCTATCGGAACGAAGGCTTGGCAGAGACTCCACAAACAAGCCCTGAGAGCCTGCCTTTTTCAGCGGAGAAGACTGAACAACCCTCCCTTCAGACTGGGCTGGAAAAGGTAGCCACTGGTGAGAAAAGTGAGGAACTTTCTGAGCAGAAAGGTGAAGACTTGACACCAAAGGAGCAGGCCTCCAAAGATGGAGGTTTTGCCACAGAATTTACCACTGCAGAGAGTCAGGTGGTCACCTTAGGAGACCAGCAGTTGACAAGAATAAGCCCTCAGAGGAGTGCTGAGCTGTATTCCACTCTCCAGGGGAGGCCAGCAGACTCTGATGATGGAAGTTCTCCCCTCACCGTTGGAAAGGAAAGGCCTCAGTCATCACCCAAGCCAGCTGAAGAGGTCACATTGGACACCATTTTGAATGATACATTAACCCCCCAGGATGACCGTCTTGCAGCACAAGAACCTGCTGCCATAGCAACAGAAAAAGGATTCTTGTCCAGTCACACCATGTTAGATCTGCCTCTTGGGCAGCAGGACCTACAAGGCCACAGCCTCTTAGCTGAAGACCCTGTGACAGGCAGGCAGAGGGACTCTCTGGAAGCCAGTCCCACCGCGGAGGACCGTAACTCCTCTCACAGATCCCCAGACTCTATTGAACCGAGCCCAACTAAAGAATCCCCATGTCGTGACTCATTAGAGAGCAGCCCCAATGAGCAGAGAGCAAAACCGATCTTTCCATCCGTGTATGAGGAGCCTGCTGCAGCAGCCGGTCAGTCAGCATCTGCTAAAACAGATATCCTGCAGGACCGAGAGGGTACCAAAACAGATCACCTGCAGGACCGAGAGGGTACCAAAACAGATATCCTGCAGGACCGAGAGGGTGCCAAAACAGATATCCTGCAGGACCCTGTGAGTACTCGGCTGCTAAGAGATTTGGAGGGTAGTGCTGCAGATGAGGACAGTTATGAACAGACCTCTCAGATGGAAAGTTCAGGCAAGACTCCTCTTTCTCCTGACACCCCAAGCTCTGAAGAGGTGAGTTATGAAGTCACCCCAAAAACGCCAGACCGGCAGGCCCTGCCTGTGTCCGAGAGGCCAGCCATAATTCCCGAAGATGCGGAGGAAGACGATGTAGAAAACAGTGACCCTCAAAGGCAATTCACACCAGAGGAAGAAATGTTTAAAATGGCTGCAAAAATTAAAACCTTTGATGAAATGGAGCAGGATGCTAAGAGCAAAAGGGAGAGTAGAAAAGATATCAAAGCTGCAGACTCTGCTGTCATTTCTGAGGTGGGGGAGGATGGGAGTCAGCTTGTAGGGGTTGCATCACCAGGAAAGAGTTCCTCAGAAAATGAGATAGAAGTTGCAAAAGTCACAAAAATAACTGAAGAACACGATAAGGTGTGGCTAAAAACATCACATGAAGACAAAGGAGAGGGTGCTGCACATTGCCAGGCATCAGAGGGAGATGAAGTGCAGAGTCCATCACTCACTGGTCCGGAACAGACACAGCTGAGACCAGACTCTGACAACCTGGAAGAGGAAAGTGACAAAGGTGTAAAAGCGTTTGATTCGAAAACGCAACTGAATATGATCCCTGTGGATACCGATCAAGGTGCAGTTCCCTGGGGCAGTGTGCGGGAGGGTGCAGATGTGTTTGAAGCAGATCGGCCCTCTCAGGGGCTCAGTCCTGCCAGTCCTCCAACAGAGGAGGCCACAGAGAAGGAGCAGGACCCCTTCCTGTTCCAGGAGGGGAAGCTGTTTGAGATGACCAGAAGCGGAGCCATTGACATGACGAGGCGGAGCTTTGAGGATGAAGGTCAAGGCTTTGCCTTTTTCCAGATTGGCAAATGTCCCACAGAGGAGGTGAGGGAGGATCCGGCTGGCTGCAAGGCCTCTGAGGGAGATACCGGTGTATCCTCCCCGCTCTCCGTCACTCCCTCAGGTCAGCTGGAGAGCGCAGCCGCGGAATCAAAAACATCAGATGTCCAGCAGGACTCTGACTGGAGCCCCACAGAGGCAGACGCAGCTTCTCCAGAACCTGTGCTAACCACCATCCAGACCGCACTGCCCACGGTCACCAGGTCCATCTATCCTGAGCAGTGCACAGAGTCCTCAGACTCCTCTCCGGAGGACCAGCTCCCCTCTCCTGCTGAGGAATCCGCCACAGGCCCTAGCGATCAGAAACCCTTAGCAGCTGTTAGCGATCAGGACTCCACCACATCTTCTGGGGATCGAAAATCCACCACAGCTGTTAGTGATCAAGAATCTACACCAGCTGTTAGTAAACAGAAATCCACCATAGTAATCCATCATGGAGAATCCTCCACAGCCCTTAGTCATGGGGAATCTGGGATAGCTGTGAGTGATCAGGAGTCCTCCACAGCTGTCACTGACCAAGAATCTAAAATCCCATCAGGACCAGCGTCCCCGATGGTGTCCCAACCCGAGGCGATGTTGTCACTCTCATGTGTCACTGCCCAGGAGACCCTTGCTGTGGAGGAAGTGCAGCGCACCTCAGAAATACCTTTAAAGACGGCTTCAGTCAAATCCCAGCCTGGGTATCACTCTGTGCGGCGTGCAGAATCTCTGAAGGTCCCGACGGGTAGAGCATCCACCAAACAGGAGAAGAGGAGCAAGTCTGAGACTGATGCAGCTTCACTTAAACCCTCATCTGGCTCTGACTTAACTCTGAAGCATACAGAAGCACCAAAGACCCAAAGGGGAAAGTTACCCACCAAGCAGGAAAAGCGGGGTAAGTCTGAGACCAATGGCACTTCCCTCAAATCCCAGCCTGGTTCTGACCCAACAGTAAAACGTGCAGAATCTCTTAAGGTCCAAAGGGGAAAGCTACCCACCAGACCAGACAAGAGGAGCAAATCTGAGACTGATGCAGCTGCACTGAAATCCCAGCCTAGTTCTGACCCAGTGGTAAAACGTGCAGAATCTCTTAAGGTCCAAAGGGGAAAGTTACTGAGTAAACAGGAAAAGAAGGGAAAATCTGAGACCGACACTGTCTCCCCAGGGAGTGGCGTGGCTAAAAGGTCCTCCAAAGCCAGGAGCTTCTGTGAGGGAGAATCAGCTCCAGAACCTCCTAAAAAAGACACTCGCCGTCGCCTGAAGAGTGAAGACTTGTCTGCCAAATCCATAGCCTCCTCCAGGCTCCCCGTGAAGGGAAAGCCAAGACCGACTCCCAGCACAGTGCCTGCAGCAAGAGAAAGCAAAGACCAGGAGTCTGAGACGTTCAAACATTCCGTCAGATCTTTGGAAGAAATAAATGATGGTGTGAAGAAGCCAATGCAAGATGGCAGCTCACCCGCGACCGCAGCTTCTGACCCCTGTAGCAGTGCCTTTGATGCCTCAGTCATAGAGAGGGAGACCTTCCCTGAAGGTGCCATTGGCACCAGACCCCAGCAGGACAGCTCTGTAGAGACCCCAGTTCAGCCCATTCCTGATGAAACCATCCAAGCTCAGCATCAAGGTACTTCTTCCTCTCTCATCAGTCTTTCTCTCCACTCTTTGGCAGCAAACAGCTGTGTCTGTTTCAGCAAAAGCTTTTTGTGAGTGCTTCTGTGCCGTGCTTGTCTTGTGTTGTCTCGTCTGTTGTTTTTTTCCTTTTCCTTTTGTGTTTTCTCGATCTCAAGATTGATTGACTTGAGGCTCTTTAGGACAAAGTTGACTTTTAGAGCAAAGAATAATTTCGAAGGGTCTGTCTTTGGGTTTTGGATTCCTCCTGTTTTGAATGTGCCATCATGTCCTAATACATACAGTGGTGAATATGTGGTTACTGCTCATATCAGCTGCACAAATAAATGACTTCAGTCAAAAGTAAGATACATTAATATATAATTCATATTGTGTAGTTTTCCAAAAAACTATATTCTAATTTCTGTTTTTCAGTGGTGTCATTTTTAAATAAAATTAATGCTGATTATGTTGATAATTAATTGACCATGACCTTTACATCACGTGATATTACAGACTTTGATTTACAGTGCACGGCTGAGTGCACTTTTGCACGCTTTAGCCAGTTACCACCAAATAATTCAATCTGCATAAGAGTGCACAAAAGAAGAACATGCATCAAGTGTGAGATGCTGGTCTTTCTTCCCGTGTGAATGTGAGTAAATTCACAAGCCTCTCCTTCTGCCACTGCCTCTGGGACGCCACCTACAGCTGGAGCAGAGGAGGGCACGGACAGGATGGAGGAGCGGCTGGCCATCATCGCCGATCACCTGGGCTTCAGCTGGACCGGTGAGTACGGGAGGGGGTGTCAGCTGGACCGGTGGGTACGGGAGGGGGTGTCAGCTGGACCGGTGGGTACGGGAGGGGGTGTCAGCTGGACCGGTGGGTACGGGAGGGGGTATCAGCTGGACCGGTGGGTATGGGAGGGGGTGTCAGCTGGACCGGTGAGTACGGGAGGGGGTGTCAGCTGGACCGGTGGGTATGGGGGGGGGCGGTGTCAGCTGGACCGGTGGGTATGGGAGGGGGTGTCAACTGGACCGGTGGGTACGGGAGGGGGTGTCAGCTATGGAGGCTCAGATGCACACTGGCTACTCGCAGCTGTGGAAGGCAGTCTCTCACTTTCTGGGTACTTGAGACTGATTCAGAATACATCAAACATATCAGTCAGATTGTTTTGTGATGGAAGGAATAGCGATTTTTTCATTGGTAACACATCGTACAGGTCAGTCCAAGTAGTTCATGAAAGAGATGTTCTGCTCACGAAATTTGGATTGTAAATGGTAAAACATGAACTGGCAGCAGGTTCGAGATGATACCAACTTTCTGTTTTCTTTTTTTAATGCAGAGCTGGCACAGGAGCTGGAGTTTAGTGAAGACTGGATCCAGCAGATAAAAAGGGAGAACCCCAACTCCCTGCGAGAACAGAGCCACGCCCTGCTGCAGCTGTGGGCGGGGCGGGAGGGAGAGTCTGCCACAGGTGTGTCCTGCGTCCCTCCTGCTCACCCGCCTCTGCGGAGCAATCCAGCATCACGCTGATCTCAGCTGAAAGTGAACTCTGGGATGGGTGGGCTGGGAAAGACATAGCAGTTATGAAAATACCAAAGATTACTGAACTGTAATGCTTTTTGGCATCCTCAGAGAACAGTCTGGTTAAGGGACTCACCAGGATAAACCGTGTGGACATCGTGCATCTGATGGAGATGAGAATGGCTGAGTCCACTGCAGAGTGCATGTGGACCTATGCAGACATGCAGAAGACAGTCTCTCTGGACCACAGTGAAGGTATGGTCTGTAAATCATTCTCTAAGCACAGCCAGAGAAGTTCTCTCTTCTCAGAATGATGGGACAGTGCTACAAATTAGCTGCTGATGAGGTGTGTGTGTGTGCGTGTGTGCGTGTGTGTGTGTGTGTGTGTGTGTGCGTGCGTGCGTGTGTGGGTGTGCGTGTGTGTGCGTGCGTGTGTGTGCGTGCGTGCGTGCGTGTGTGGGTTTTTGTGTGTGTGCGTGTGTGTGTGTGTGTGTGTGTGTGTGTGTGCGTGTGTGTGCGTGCGTGCGTGTGTGTGTGTGTGTGTGTGTGGTTTTTGTGTGTGTGTGTGTGTGTGTGTGTGTGTGTGTGTGTGTGTGTGTGGTGTGTGTGTGTGTGTGTGTGTGTGTGTGTGTGTGCGTGTGTGTATGTGTGTGTGTGTGTGTGTGTGTGTGCGTGCGTGTGTGTGTTGCAGGTTTCTCTGTGCTGCAGGATGACGGCATGGACAGCCCCCAGCTGGCGCAGCATGGCTCCCACAGACCCCCCGCTGCCTCTGAGGAGGACCTGTCCATGTCGTCCCTCCACGAGACCCCGCTCCGAACGGAGCCCCACGGACACAGCGTCCAGGAGCCGGCACAGCTCCAACCTCACACACACAGGGGGACACAGTGAGTCACGCCACACACACCCACACACACACTCACACACACACACCCACACACACACACACACACACACACACTCACACTCACACACACACACACACACACACACACACACACACACACTCACACTCACACTCACACACACTCACTCACACACTCACACACACACTCACTCACAAACTCACACACACACACACACACACACACACACACACACACACACACACTCACACTCACACTCACACTCACACTCACACTCACACTCACACTCACACACACTCACACACACACACACACGCACACACACACACACACATGCACACCCACAAGCACACTCACACACACTCACACACACTCACGCACTCACACACACGGAGACACAGTGGGTCATGCCACAGCCACCCAGTCAGACTTTCAGTCAGCCCATGCATGGATCTGCTGCTGTGCTCTAGCTTACCTGGGCTTTCACAGGTCACAGTGATGCTATTGTGAAGGAGATCTTTCACTCAACTTTAACAGTTTAACAGAGATTTAACAGTTGATGACAATTTTCAAAATGAAATTGAAAAGATGTACAGTGTGATTTTCCACTGTTCGGCTTGTACGTCAGAATGAGATTACTGACAGCAGAGAGGGGAGAAGGTGACTGAGTGTGTTGTGTTGCAGTGGAGTGGCCATGGAAGATGAAGATGAAGAGGTTGGAACGGAGCTGAGAAATGTGAGCGCTGGCCCACATGTAAGTCCCCACCTCCTACTGCTAGATGGGTCTCTTAAAGTCTCTTTAAAGTGACGTGTCAGGTGTGTGACCCCCTGTGTGCAGGTGAAACCCACCAGCAGTGAGTTTAGGGCAGCAACACCTGTTAAACCCAAAACTGCCTCTCAGCACGGCCACGGAAACAGGGCCAACGGGAACAGGGCCAACGGGAACAGGGCCGACAGAAACAGGGCCGACAGTGAACTGGGGAATCTGCAGTCCCACCCCGGGGCAGGCTTGCATCTGCCCTCAGAGGGGTGAGACACGGAAGGGGATCTGCGCAGCTCCTGTATATGAGGATAAGCCTGTCCTGCTCCAGCCATGAGCCACGCTTGCTTTCAGATGGGTTTTGTCAGCTGTCGCGTGACTCAGCCCCTGAACCCCTGAGCTACCTGTGTGAGCTCAGCACTCTCCTGGCCTGCTCAGTCACAGCCACCCGTCTCCCAAAACCCAACCACAACACACAGCGCAGCCCAGATCCCAACACCTGCACCCAACCACAACACACAGCGCAGCCCAGACCCCAACACCCGAACCCAACCACAACACACAGTGCAGCCCAGACCCCAACACCTGAGTCCTGTGACTACAGGACACTGTCACCTGTCACCTGACTCACCTCCACCTGAGCGGAGACTGTTACTGACTGATGCAGTGTTTTCAGACAGAAGGCCTGTGTCTCCTGCCCCAAGGTCAGGCATTGTGGGAAACTACAAAATAAAAAACCTCCCCTCTCTCCACTCAGAGCCATGGCAACCCCAACAGCACAAGCTATTAAATGCCCAACAGCACATACACTCAAAATGTCCAAAATGTTTGAGATTCAGAGCAGGTCTTTGATTAACATCATCTTCAGGTGAGAGTAGATCACCTGAATCATTTATATCAGCCATCAGCAGTGTTTATATCATATATACCTAAATCTGTGTGCTGAACAGTCCCATCTCAATGTCATACATCAGAGAGAGAAAGCAGAGACATTACTACCTGAATGTCCTCCGTCCGCTGATTTGGGTTCATCGGTACCTGAGAATTGACCGGTGAAGAAGCTCATGTCACACATGCTGGACCCACTGTACAACGGTGGAACGTTTATGAGTAAGACAGGTGTCTTTGAGTATGCTGGGAGCAAACGGCAGGCTATGCACACATTGTACAAACCCACTGAATCCAGTCCAGATTTTATTCCTTCATCAATCAGTCCCAAATCATCTGATACAGAGTTCATCATTGCTCAAATCACGCCAGCAAACTCTGGGGTTGAGTCGCCTGCCACTGAACAACATCATTCAACAGAATGTGGCCCAGTATCCTTTGATTCCGTGCCAAAACCCAAGGCTAAAGGAGAAAGGCCTACAGGCCTACAGCCCCTGGGGGGGGTGCCAAGCCGGGGACAGGGGTGCCTCCCCAGGCAGGGAAAGGCCTTGCGCCTCCTCCCCTGCACTGTGGAAACGCTGCGATGGGGATGATACACAGCGACACACACACCTCGTGGGCCTTTTACCAGCTTCCATTAATGTTTCAGGTCTCAGATGCTGAATATCCTCTACAGCACGTTTGCATAAGTGTGCTTCATTATGTCAGGATGCCAGGTGGTGTCTACCTGAATGAACTGAGGCAGTGTGTCTCTGCACCACGCAGCTCCAGCCTGTCACACAGTGTGTCCCAGCTCATCTACAGCGTTAGCCTGGGGCTGCAAGCTGCAGATTCCGCCTGCAGAGCAATTCTCTGCAACAGCAGCACACCTGAGCATCCCAAAGTGTGCTGTACAGCTGCTATCTAACCTCACTAGGATTGTGTACCTTTACATCATTTGTGTTTTCATCTGCATTATAAGTATCTCCATCTTTGATCTTAAAGGGCCTGGTTTTGTAGCTAAAATGCACATGTGTGAAAGGAGCAGCAGAAGAAGCTTTCCTGTTGCATGTAAAATGTGGCACTTTGCAAATCCAGAGAGAGCTCATCCATCTCCAGTGAGGTGCCATTGGGATGTCTTACACAAACAGTCTGAGGTGTAGAACAGAACTAGCCAGTGAACAGCTACTATTTTATCAATGTTATTTTGGGTGCTACTCTTGAAACAACTTTGCTAACTTGCAAATTGCATCAAAACAGCAAATTTATCTTATAAAGGAAGTTACAGTGTACAGTGGTCCAGTGGTATTGTATGCATCGATAATGTTAATCCTAACTATTATTTATTGAAGTAAATGTTCATAATTTGGGTGATTATTGTGGCTGTCTGCTCCAGGACTTATGTGAGAGCACAGATCTGCTGAATCAAATTAGGCTTTCAGCTTGAAGCTTTGACTTTGTCACTCTGCTGGTTACAAAGGAAAATATATTAAAAAACACATGAAAAAAGTTTCCAAAAGGTTTACTGTGAGCACCTAACAGTGGGGAGATTTTTAGTAATTTTTGCAAACTTGGAATGACTCAGCTTCATACTCCTGAGTGACTCAGGCTTTTTACTCACTCGTTTCACATACACCGGCTGAGTCTCCCAGCCCAAGACATTACACGTTAGAGTCTGGGCTCTAGATGAAAAAGGCCAAGAGTGCCCCACAGTGGAGCAGTGCTAGTTCCCTTCTGCTGGGAACGGCGGGGCGTCACCTCACACATTGCTCAGTAGCCTCGATTAGCTCGTCAGGTGATGCGCAGATGACGTCAGTTGTGCATGTCCCGTTTGGCGTTTGCCCTCCTGTGGTGCATTATGGGAGTGATGGTGTAAAGACCTCCCCTGGCTGCATGTGAGTGTGAGAGGAGGCTGCATTTGCTGTGCTTTAGCGTTCCTGTACGAGTGCCGAGGATGGCGTGGAGAGACCGGTTTAATGTGCGCAACTTGTGATTCCATAGAAAGAGTGAAAAAAGGGTAAAGGGGGAGTCTTACCCTTCCTACAGTTTGGTTGTGATTTTTTTCCTTTTGCCTGGTGCCAGCCATCTTACAAAGTAAGTAAAGCTGTGCCCATAGAAAATGTTTATTTTGTTTTTTCATGAGTTATTGCTAAGTTTTTTGCATCAGTGGATCAATGTGTTTGTCTCAGCTCTGTGAGTAGAAAACCTTTCATTGAAACACATGATGTCAAACGTATTTCCCTGTGTGTCTGTGCACTTATTGCCATGGGCCTCCTTCTCCTTTAAGAAAGAAAGAGAAAACAGCTCATCCTTCATTTAAGTAAATACTGAGAAAAACATGTCATTAGTCAGGCTTTTTCATAATGTCCTTTCTATTCTCATAATTCCATTCAGGTTCCATCACATTCAGGCATGGAAAAGCGATCAGAGTCAGCTGAATCAGATGAGTCCATCAGTGAGACGACCAAACTTGCGTCTCCTTTTGATAGATTACCATCCCAAGTGCATCTGCCATTACCTGCTGTAAGAGAAACTCCTCAGCTGGCTGAGGACCAAGCCATGCCATCAGAACTGAGTGAAACAGGCCTTGATTTCAGTCAAATGCCACCTGAAATGAGCACTTCAGAGTACTATGGAATTTCACCTGAATTTGCTGCATCACCTGCTGAACTGAGTCCAGTTTCAAAGGTATGTGAACCCAGTCAGGTGCTACCTACATACTTTAGCCAGGGCAGCCTTGATTCTCCTGATCCAACTGCTAAGGAGTCATCTGGATTAATGAAAACACATTCTGGATTCAGTCCAGACCCTTCTGAATCAAAGAAAACTGTCTCTGAACCCACTACACCTGAAAATCTTCAAACACCACATGAATTCGGCCAGGTTTCTCCTGAGGCCGACATGGGAAAGCAGACGTCAGAAGAGCTCAGTCAGCTGACTCTTGAACTTAATGAGGTGGTATCTGTGCTTGATAAATCACCAAGTGAAACTAGTCCTGCATCACCTGTCTGGGTCAAAGATGCACCTTCTGAACAGAGTCCAGTGTCACCTACATCTGACCAAATCCCAGTAGAACCTGAGCCCTGCTTAGTCTCTCCAGAACTCACCAAAACAACTTTGGGAGACAGACCTGTTTCATTGGAGCCAACTGTGAAAGAACACTCAGCAGCATCTGAATCAAGTGAGACTTCTCTAATCTTTGGCAAACTGTCATTGGACCATGATAAAAAACTAAGTGAAGATATTTCATTGTCTCCCTCTGGGCTGGAGTCTACTGCAGAGACTCCAAAGTCAGCAGAATCTTGCAAATCTCCACCTGAATCCAGTCCAGTTCCACTCCAGGACTTTGGAGTCACTGTGCAGGATAGTTCAGATTCCCCTGAACCTGTTTCTGATGACGCTTCAGTGTCACTCAAAACCCACACAACTGCCTCAGAGTTTGAACAAGAGTCATCTGGATTAACGAAAACACATTCTGGATTCAGTCCAGAGCCTTCCGAATCAAAGGAAACTGTCTCTGAACCCACTACACCTGAAAATCTTCAAACACCACATGAATTCGGCCAGGTTTCTCCTGAGGCCGACATGGGAAAGCAGACGTCAGAAGAGCTCAGTCAGCTGACTCTTGAACTTAATGAGGTGGTATCTGTGCTTGATAAATCACCAAGTGAAACTAGTCCTGCATCACCTGTCTGGGTCAAAGATGCACCTTCTGAACAGAGTCCAGTGTCACCTACATCTGACCAAATCCCAGTAGAACCTGAGCCCTGCTTAGTCTCTCCAGAACTCACCAAAACAACTTTGGGAGACAGACCTGTTTCATTGGAGCCAACTGTGAAAGAACACTCAGCAGCATCTGAATCAAGTGAGACTTCTCTAATCTTTGGCAAACTGTCATTGGATCATGATAAAAAACTAAGTGAAGATATTTCATTGTCTCCCTCTGGGCTGGAGTCTACTGCAGAGACTCCAAAGTCAGCAGAATCTTGCAAATCTCCACCTGAATCCAGTCCAGTTCCACTCCAGGACTTTGGAGTCACTGTGCAGGATAGTTCAGATTCCCCTGAACCTGTTTCTGATGATGCTTCAGTGTCACTCAAAACCCACACAACTGCCTCAGAGTTTGAACAAGAGTCATCTGGATTAACGAAAACACATTCTGGATTCAGTCCAGAGCCTTCCGAATCAAAGGAAACTGTCTCTGAACCCACTACACCTGAAAATCTTCAAACACCACATGAATTCGGCCAGGTTTCTCCTGAGGCCGACATGGGAAAGCAGACGTCAGAAGAGCTCAGTCAGCTGACTCTTGAACTTAATGAGGTGGTATCAGTGCTTGATAAATCACCAAGTGCAACTAGTCCTGCATCACCTGTCTGGGTCAAAGATGCACCTTCTGAACAGAGTCCAGTGTCGCCTACATCTGACCAAATCCCAGTAGAACCTGAGCCCTGCTTAGTCTCTCCAGAACTCACCAAAACAACTTTGGGAGACAGACCTGTTTCATTGGAGCCAACTGTGAAAGAACACTCAGCAGCATCTGAATCAAGTGAGACTTCTCTAATCTTTGGCAAACTGTCATTGGACCATGATAAAAAACTAAGTGATGATATTTCATTGTCACCCTCTACTGCAGAGACTCCAAAGTCAGCAGAATCTTGCAAATCTCCACCTGAATCCAGTCCAGTTCCACTCCAGGACTTTGGAGTCACTGTGCCTGAACCTGTTGCTGATGATGCTACAGTGTCACTCGAAACCCACACAACTGCCCCAGAGTTTGAACAAGAGTCATCTGGATTAATGAAAACACATTCTGGATTCAGTCCAGAACCTTCAGAACTTTCTGAACTGAGTCCAGTATCACCTGTATTCAGTGAATCACCGACAGAACCTGGTGAAATCCATCCGCTATTCCCCAGAACTTCCGCCCTCGTTGAAGAGGAATCACCAAGATCCTCTACTGATGGACATTTATCAGCCTACACTCTTCACCATCAATCATCTGTTTTAGAGGAAACACCCTCTGAATTCAGCTCACATCCAGACGGATTAAAGAAAAGTTTCTCTGATTCAACCGAAGCAACATCTGACAGTCCTCATCCTACTCCACTGATTTCACTTAGCTTAAAATCAGAATTTAGCAACAGCACCCCTGCCTCCTCCCAGCTTTCATCTGAATACCACAAACTCAATATGGAGCCCAGCCCGGTGTCAACTGACCAAGAATCTCCGTTTGCCATTGATCACCATAAGATGCCTATGTATCCTACACCCACTGAAACAACAGCACCAACAGAACTAACAATGGATGCCTCAGAGTCCGACCAAACAACACCTGTCACCCTTCAAACCCCATCTGAAGCCAGTTCTGTGCCTTCCCCTGAGTGGGATCGTGTTTACCCGTACCTGACTCCAGCGTTTGAGTCAGTCACTGCAGTGACTGAACCTGAATCAGCTGAATCTCCAGATTCCTCTGTTGAATCTCCAGATTCAACTCGAACCATTCTGGAACTAGCTCAGGAATCACTCAAAGAGCCTTCTGAAACCATACAGGCATCAGCTGAAGCACAGTGTAGAGAACCAACTGCAGCTGTATCGGGGGCGACGCTGACCGGCACACTGACCGGCTCAGCCAGGCCAGAGGAGCAGCCCTTGCCTGTGGGCGGGGAAGAGGTCAGCACAGATCTCGGGAAGCAGAGTAGCGATCATTCGGGGGAGTCACACGAACACATCCAGGCCCTGGCGGCCCACGTGGTGCTCCCCCAGGCCTGTGAGGACTCAGACCTGGAGTACTTTGACTGCAGACAGGGCTTTTCAGACCTTTCAGAACCCGAACCAGACGAGGTGAAACAGGGCGCATCCGCCCTTAGCGTAGCCCCCTTTCCCAGCAGGACTGGTGTCGGGCACCAGACAGGGGACCCACTGTGGGCTGTTCCAGGTGCATCAGACAGGTGGGTACGTGCGCCCCTCCTTCCCTCTGGAAGCGAGGAGTACGAGGACGCCCCCCTCGTTCATGAGGGTCAGGGTTCGGAGGGTCAGGAGCAGCAGGAAGCTGTGGTCGCTGGCAGTCAGGGCGCCGTGTCTGAGGGAGGGTCCACAGAGGAGCTCCCAGCCGGAGCGGACACCACATATACAGATGATGATGATTCTCTGGAGAGGGTAAGAGTGTGAGCATGACCTTACCCACTAACCTGGCTCCCCCGCTCCGCTCTGCCCCGCCCCGCTCCGCCCTGCCCCGCCCCGCTTCTGCCTCGGCTTGCCATTCGCTCTGGAGGAATGCGCTAATTCACCGCAGCCAGCGGAGACACTCAGGGACTCTCTAACTTGCCTTTTAAATGTTATGCTTACAGAAGTTTAATATAGTTTAATATAGTTTAGGCCATTCATTCCCTGCTTGTCTGGCAGATGTGGAGCTACAGGGTTGTGACTAATTACATTAATCCCTACATGACTTTTCTGCCCATAACCCATAATGTAGTCTTTCAAGCCTGACTTTGGTCTGCTTCGGACGTGAGAAGTTAGTTGTAGTGTTGTTATAATGTAATATAATCATGTTGCATGTTTTTCACTTCAGGTGGGGGTGGCATGCTGTAGTGCACTGCACCTTTGTGGCCTCTGGTCTGGCTGACTGGCTGAGTGTTCTGTGCTCACACTGAGTTTAATGAGCTGACTGGCTGATTGCTGTGCTCACACTGAGTTTAATGAGCTGACTGGCTGATTGCTGTGCTCACACTGAGTTTCATCGTTTGGCTGCAGCTGAGGCTCTCGCCTTAAGATCAGAAGAATAACTCCATCTGCATGACAGAGGAGTGAAGGTCAAACAAAAGTTGCTCAGACGAGCATTTGTTTTGCTTGATCTGTTGCCTGAACTGAGACAATCCTTTCATGTTTGAAAATCATTTCAGGATGTTTGAGAGGAGGCAGATGGTACTGTGCTGTACCTTCTGTTCACTCTCCACCTGATCATTATCATTATCATTATCCATTTCCATCATTCAACACGTTTTTAGGTGCACCTACTGTTGCTTGGTGAAATTAAGTTTTCAATTTAAAAAACACATCAAATTCTGGTGAGGTAATAAAGATAACACTGTAGCCTGCAGTATTTTTGTAGCTTATTTTAAAGAAATGAATACACTTGAGTGAAAAGAATGAACAGCCTTGAAGACTCCTGCAGTCATCATTTCAGTCATCTCATTACCCACAATGCCTCTCTGCTGCGTCTCAGGAGATAGCAGGGGAGCTAGGTGATCTGTCCGACAGCTCAGAGGAAGAGGTGCTGACCACCAGGGTGGTCCGGAGGAGGGTTATAATCCAGGTACAGGGGTGTGGCGAGGGCGGGGTGGGCGGGGTGAGGGCGTGGCTCCTGTGAGCGCTGCATGCGGGGTGTGGTGTCCCGGGTGGGATCATTTGCTGACAGCTCAGTGCCTTTGCATCCTGTGGCTGAAACTGTGCCAGCTTCCCAGCAGCAGCCTGTGACTGTGACTTCCTGTGCTCTCTGTTAAAACTGACATTTCAAACATAACTGACTTGCTTTGTTTTATTTCAGTCACCTTATTAGCTGTGTGCACATAAGCAGTTAAACTATGGCGTTTGAGTGTTTGTGTCTGTGTGTGCCTACGTTAGAGTTGATTTCCACATATCAAAACAGTTCAATTATAAATATTACCAGTTTGCTTTACAGAGATGTCATCTTGTGACAAAAAGAAAATATGTGTGAAACTGTATGGTTATTTTGCATTTCTGCACAGTAAAGCTTTGCATTTCTGTGCAGTAAGGCACATGTTGGGGTAATTTGTCCGTTATTTGTCCTCTTGCAGGCTGAGGACGTGCTGGACATACCCCCCCAGACAGTCACAGAGGAGCAGTACGTGGACAAGCATGGAAACATGGTGGTGAAGAAGGTACCTCATGCCTTATTTCACACATGTCTCACCTGTAACATCAAACACACGTCTCACCTGTAACATCAAACACACGTCTCACCTGTAACATCAAACACACGTCTCACCTGTGATATCAAACACACGCGTCTCACCTGTGACATCAAACACACGTCTCACCTGTGACATCAAACACACGTCTCACCTGTGACATCAAACACACACGTCTCACATATGCATGGCACATTGGTATCAGACCGCTTGCTGCTGAACATCATGAGGTGGTGAGGTCTGTCCTCAGGGGTCAGAGTTCTCACTGCTGTTGTGATGAGGTGGTGGCTCCATCTGTGACTCAGGTGACCAGGAAGGTGGTCCGTCGGTTCGTATCGGCGGACGGGGCGGAGCTGCAGGAGGTTTCTGCGGAAGGACCTGAGCAGGAGCCGGTCAGGGTGGAGGCAGGAGACAGCTACTCCAAAGTCCTGAAGAGGACGGTGCTGAAGAGTGAGGGAGATCAGTCAGAGGTCAGTGCAACGTTCTCACACGTTTCTCTGACTACCGTGCTGCTCAGCAGAGTGAAGCTCTGCCCAAACACTCATTCAGGTGAGAATCTGCAGGTCTGCAGGGAGCAGCTGTTCAGAAGCACAGGTCTGTATGTGCATGTGTCTTACTGCAGTGAATATCATACAGGCGTACACTGCTTAACAGATCCTGAGAAAGAAGCTGGTTTATAATGAAGTTATTTTTAATGATTAAAACACTTATGCCCCAGTAAGTAAACATGCGTTTGATTACAATGTCCAAACCCAATGAGGGAGGAGACTGGCTGTAGTAACTGCAGATTGCTGAAGTTAGCAGATTCAACACTAAACGGTTTTGAACCGGAATCAGAAAAGCTGAAGAAGCAAGCAGCTTGCCAGTGACATTACAGCTGGAGACTGCATCTTTCGGCCAGAGCAAAATATGAATGTTGATGAATTTTGATTAATATGTTCAGTATGTTTGTTATATAAATATGTATTGAAGGTTTAAACCACATTTAATATGCTTTCCCTAGTAGCAAATGATACTCAGTTATATTTGCTAATATTCTTATATGTCCGTATTGTACTATTCTCATTCTCACTATTCTCATTGTGAAACCCTGGAATGCATCTCCATATACTGACATGTTTTTAGTCACTTTATGTAACAAATCTACTTTTTATACCTGTATTTTACCTTCTGTATTTCAGCAATAGGGCTAGACTTGAAATGTATTATTTCTTTTACATCAGTGAACACCAGTGTGATCTGTGACCTCTGACCTGCAGGTGACCTTCACGGAGACCCTGCCATTGGCCATGGAGGCGGAGCGCAGGGTCAGGCAGGTGACCAGGACCTCGATGGTGGAGGGGGAGAGGGTGGAGAAGCACCTGGGAGACCCCGCCCTGGCCACTGACCTCCCCTCTGCCAAAGACGACTTCCAACAGGTCAGTGGGACACGCCTGCAGTGGTGCACTCTGGGAAACGGGATGGTCAAGCCGTTTAGCCCACCTGGGCTCGGTCAGATCTTTCTCTTGATACGCAGACAGGTGTTCATATGCAACCCTGAGATAGGTGCCCTAAAACAAGGAGGAAAATTTACAGTTTTGAGCCCATTACATTTTCTGTTGAACTTACTGAAGCCTGAAAGCAGAAGCCTCATGTTTGCATGCAGGTTTAACAGCTTTTATGCACAGTGGCCGCATCAGCTGCCCTCCCTGAGGAAGCTCAATTAGTCTTCAACATCATTCCATCTTAAACAACCATGAATCTCATTTTATTTCACATTATAATCCATAGATGTATGCATAAATATGACATACTGTACCTAAATATCAAAAGCTGAAAAAGCTGCCTGGCTTCTGAGAACAGGCTGAGCCCTGTGTCACGGGTCCGAATGCAGCTGTGTCCTCGAACCCGCACCGGTGGAACAAACTGGCTTTATTTTGCCGGGGTAGGAGCAGTGCAGCGTCTGGCCCCCGCAGCGCCCTCTAATGGCCTGTGAGACTGAGCAGCCGTTACTGTAGCACACACAGGCGCGTCGCTGCCGTTACTGTAGCACACACAGGCGCGTCGCTGCCGTTACTGTAGCACACACAGGCGCGTCTCTGCTGTTACTGTAGTACACGCAGACACGTCGCTGCCGTTACTGTAGCACACGCAGGGGTGTCGCTGCCGTTACTGTAGCACACACAGGCGCGTCTCTGCCGTTACTGTAGCACACAGGCGTGTGGGTGGATTGCACAGTCTTCACCACAGGCCTCAGGTGCAAACACATGCCTAGCATGTGGCTGGCCCTTCCTTCTTCAAAACAGATCTGAAGTCTTCCATGAGATGCATATTAAACTAATTTACCTGCAGTTTCCTCCATCACTACAATTCCCTTTGTCCTCATTCTCCATATATTATATTAACATTACACAGATGCCTGTACCTGGCCATCAGGGGCATCTCCAGTTTCTGCAAACTGCAAAACGATTTAGCTGACAGTAAGAGTTGAGCTGCATCACTGCTGTTGCAGTGTTGCAAAGACTGTGGTGAATGTTGCTGTTGAGTGGCCCCGCCCCCGGGACAGGTGTGTGTGTGTGTGATTGGCTGTAGAGACAGGCGCGGGTGTGTGATTGGCTGTCTCCCCCTCACGCTCAGGCCCTGGCCTATGCGGGGCTCCGGGGGAAAGCGCAGCTCCCTCCTTTGCAGGAGGAGGTGGTGACGGCCGACGGAGCAGTGCTCAAAAGGTTTGGAAGAAGCTGCATGTGCAGTTTGAGCCACGTCTGTTTCCACTAACCCTCAGGACCGGGGTCATACTGCACACAGCCCTGCCCCACTCACAGACAGACACTGACTTCTAAAACCCAGAGGCAGTAAATTCACCATCTCAAAAAACTTACACTTGATCATCAGCTGTTCTTAGCTTCAGAATGCAGAATGAAACCGTGGCATTTCTGGCAGAGAAGGCAGCAGAGTGGAACAGCCAGGGAGCATCAGTCACAGATACAGAGTTATTTTACTAATGTAAAGTGATGACCGAATGTGTTGCTCAAACAGAAGAGTCACTCTCTATCTTCGAAGGAAGCTGCTCTGACACTCTGCAGCTCTAGGTTGTGATGTCTTCTGTGTCCATTTTAGGCACGATATTTGAGCACAGACACAAATCACACAGAAATTTCCACGTCTCATAATTCTATTAAAGTACTTTGTTTCAAATGTATTTCTTAAAGCCAGACCATGTTCATAAATATCCTTTTTTGGATAATTAAAGTTACATGTACAGACTCTGACTTTGCTGGCTGGAAATGCACTGGGAGGACAGAGTGGAGTGGAGTGTTGGTAACTGCATGTGTTTCTGACTGCTGTGATTCTGTGCATTTCCCCAGTGTGGGAGTATAGCAGCAGAGAGCAGAGTGGCACCGGGGTGCAGTATAGCAGCAGAGTGGCACCGGGGTGGAGTAAGTCTGTCTGCAGGTACTGCCACACAGACACAGGGAGCTCAGTGCAGAAAGAGCTGCACCCTGTACACTGCAGTGCTGACCGATTCCATTAAAACCACAGGAGTGTGTGTGTGCGTGTGTGTGCGTGTGTGTGTGTGTGTGTGTGTGTGTGTGTGTGTGTGTGTGTGTGTGGGACTAACGGTCTCCTCTGTGTGTGTGTGTGGAACTAACGGTCTCCTCTGTGTGTGTGTATGGTGTGTGTGTGTGTGTGGAACTAACGGTCTCCTCTGTGTGTGTGTGTGTGTGTGTGTGGGACTAACGGTCTCCTCTGTGTGTGTGTGTGTGTGGGACTAACGGTCTCCTCTGTGTGTGTGTGTGTGTGTGTGGGACTAACGGTCTCCTCTGTGTGTGTGTGTGTGTGTGTGTGTGTGTGGGGACTAACGGTCTCCCCTGTGTGTGTGTGTGTGTGTGTGTGTGTGTGTGCAGGACTCGGCTGCGCAGTGCCCGCAGGTGGAGGAGGACGGTGCAGAGGGATGTGCGGGGGAAGCAGGTGCAGCTGGAGTGTGTGGAGGCGGCACCTGAAGCCCTGCAGCCCGACGGCCTCCTGCGGCAGCTGCTCCAGCTCTGCAGCGCTGAGGACAGGAAGTGACACGCTCACACCGCGCATATGCAATCCCACAATGCACTTCACCCCGCTACTGTCTTCCCTACTCACACACTGGAGTTCTCGTTTCCATGGTGACTTGCAAGACACTTGTTTTAAGCTTATGTTTTCTTTCTGTGTGTAGATCCTTTTTCCTTTGAGTTTCTGTTTTGCTCATTTTGTGACCAAAGATGGTTCTTTTAGCTGTCGGGTGACTTACTTGTATGGTTGTTTTTTGCTGCTGTGGTGGAAAAATGAATCCTTCTGAAATGGCCCTGAAACAGCACCCTACAGCAGACCGACACACCCAAACGATACCTCTGAACATCTGAACATAAAGAACATTCTCACTGCCCATCACAAACACACCGTCTGCTTCTCTCCAGGGTCCCTCTGATCGTGGGATCCATATTTACATACATTCAGAGGAAGGAGAAAAAGTTTTCAACTTTCAGATGCAACAGCTGATTGTGTCTGAGCACTGTGCAACAAATATGAACTCATTTCTACACAAACTGAAGGAGAGGTGATGTGGAAACCTGCCACACTGCTAAAGGATTTATTGTGTGACAACAAGTAAACATGCACCAGGGTAACTCAGTAATCTCACAGCAGTGCTTTCCACTAAAAGGTCTGTGATCACTAAATGACACAAAAAGAAAGTATATATATTTCCCTGGAGTTGATGAATGCCTAATTTATCTGTGGGAACAATTTAAGGAGAGAGGACACCCATCTCAGGACTCGTTGCCCTTTCAAAACAGAGATGCTACAGATGACACAGGCCACACCCAGTGAGAAGGATGGGCAGAGCCTGTTCCTCAGTCTCGGGGGGTCCTGATACCTGTGGCAAAGCACATCAGTTCCGGACTTTTCTTTGACTTAAAATCCTATGGAGAGAAGATGAAACAAAGTAAGGAAGTGATGCAGATGGAGTCAATGGCAGAACAGAACCTAACAAACTCTCTCAGTCCTGCTGTCTGTCCAACACATCTCTCTGTCACACCAGTCCTTTCCAGAACTTAGAGGGTAACTATCCTGTGTGTGTGTGTGAGTTTGTGTGTGAGTGCACATGACCGTGTGTGTGTGTGTGTATGTGTGTGTGTGTGTGTGTGTGTGTGTGTGTGTGTCTGTGCACACGTGTGTTCAATGTTCCAGCTCTGAGCACTCTTTTCCCTCTTTGTTGTTTTGTCTTTTTCTCACCGAAAGGGAGAGGAAGGATATTTTAGTTTGAAGTTTTATTAGCTTGTTTGAAAATCATTGAGGAAAGAGAGGCCTATAAGCTCTTTATAAAATCAGAGATTCAGTAGAGAGAGAGGCCTGTACACCTGCTCCATCCTTCAGGGGTTTCTTGGTGGATGTTTGACTGGAGTTTTTGCAGAATGAAGTCCCTGCTTTTGTGTGGAATGTCTGATGTCAGGGATAGTGAGATGGGAGTTCTGTATTCAGATCCTACTGTTAAATATCCA
>CM032894.1:398637-403637 GCA_019176425.1 Megalops atlanticus
GATGCTCAGCCTCATCTGTACACACCTAATGGGCAGTGGATCGTGGTAAGAGATACCCAACCACATGGTAAATGGACAAAAATTAAGTATGATTAAAAAAAAAAAAAAAAGAAAAAAAAAAGGGTTCAAAGTTTACATGTTTCACTCTGTTACCTATTACTAAAATGCCTAATTCAAATCATTACAGTTACAAATGCAGTTTTTCAATGTTTCTCTCTTTTTTTAAAAAAAATGCAATCAACACAAAACTAAGTTGAGAGACTAAATGAAATCTTTTCGTGTTTCTCTGTGGAACATTCAGGGTCTAAGATCCTCTGTGTTCGGTTTAAAGAGTAGAGACCCTGAGTTCATTACATCAGTAAAGGATGTTGATGTTTTAATTTTGCAGGAGACATGGTGTAGAGGAGATTAGTAGTCCCATCTACCAAACTGAAAGGAGTGACTCAAGGAAGAAACTCAGGGGGGATGCTTATTTGGTTTAAATCAGAACTTTCACACTCAATAGAACTAGTAAAAAAAGGAGAAAATAATCTGTGGCTGAAAATCAAAAAACAAACCATACTGACACCTCAAAATCTCTTCCTCTGTGCAATTTATATTCCCCCAATAGAGTCCCCTTACTTTAATGAGGACACCTTCTCTGACCTAGAGAGCGAAATCAGCCACTTTCAGACTCAGGGGCATGTTATGATCTGTGGAGATCTAAATTCTAGGACTGGGGATGGACATGACTTTGTCAGCACACAAGGTGATGATTTCGTAATGGGAGATAACATCCATTTCCCCATTTACTCCCCAGACAGAACTATGACAAGTCCACAAATGCACATGGAAGGAACTGCTGCGGCTCTGTCGAAGCCTGGGTCTGTGCATTGTCAATGGTAGGCTACGGGGGGACTCCCTTGGACGGTACACCTATAGCTCAGCCCTTGGCAGTAGCACTGTGGACTATGCCATAACAGATTTGAACTTGACCTTTCTGAGAGCCTTCACAGTCAAGCCACTGACACCACTCTCTGATCACAGTCAAATCACAGTCTATCTGAACAGAACAGAAACACCCAACATTTACACAAAGCCTGGGAAAATGTACAAAATCAAACCCAGCTACAGATGGGGTAAAGACAGCTCTGAAAATTATCAAAGCTCAGTTTCACACTTGCAAACCCAATTACTCATGAACTCTTTTCTATCCACAAATTACCCACACGATAAAGACGGCATGAACCTGGCTGTATCCCACCTAAACAATATATTTGACCATGTAGCTCAAATTTCAAATTTGGCCACCACTAAAAACAAACAAAAGAAAATAAAATCAGATCTTTGGTTTGACTCTGAATGCAAAAAACAGAGAAAAAATCTGAGAAAATTATCAAACCAAAAACATCAGCAACCAGACAACCAAGATATTCGCATTCAGTATACTGAATCCCTCAAGAGGTATAAACATACAATAAGAGCAAAGAAAAACAAACATATCCAAAACCAACTGAAAGATATAGAAGAATCAATTAACTCAAACAAATTCTGGGACAATTGGAAACATTTAAGCAAAAGGCCTCATGATGATTTAGCAATTCAAAATGGAGATATGTGGAGAGAGCACTTCGCAAACCTATTTGACCATCCTACTTTAAATTCTGACCAGCAACAAATATCGGACAGATTGGAAAACCTTGAGATTACTATAAAGGATAATCAAAACCCATTGGACTTTCCAATAACTCAGAAAGAGCTTGAGGGAAAGCTACACGATCTCCAGCCCAGAAAGGCCTGTGGTGTAGATGGTATCCTGAATGAGATGCTAATACATACAGACCTCAAATTTAAATTGGCCATTCTAAAGCTTTTCAATCTCATACTAAAGGTAGGCTACTTCCTGACTCCTGAATGAAGGACTTATCACCCCCATATATAAGAATGGTGATAAACTTGACCCAAACAATTACAGGGGCATCTGTGTCAACAGTAACCTTGGGAAAGTGTTCTGCAGCATACTTAACACAAGAATAATTGACTACCTCACAGAACACAATGTCTTAAGTAAAAGCCAAATTGGATTTCTCCCAAATTATCGGACATCAGACCACATTTTCACCCTTCACACCCTAATCGATAAATATGTAAACCAAAATAAAGGTAAAATATTTGCTTGTTTTGTGGATTTCCAAAAGGCATTCGACTCTATTTGGCATAAAGGACTATTATATAAACTCATTCAGAGTGGTGTGGGGGGGAAACTGTATGATGTAATTAAATCTATGTATTCCAGCAGTAAGTGTGCGGTCAAAATCGGATGCAACAGGACTGACTTTTTAGACCAAATGAGGGGGGTGCGACAGGGCTGCAGTCTGAGTCCTACACTATTCAACATTTACATTAATGAATTGGCACACACATTACAGAACTCTACAGTTCCAGGACTCATACTGCAGGACACCGAAATCAAATGTTTGCTTTATGCAGATGATTTGGTTTTGCTGTCACCCACAAAAGAGGGCCTGCAGCACAGCATGAATGTATTGGCAAAATTTTGTCAAACATGGGCCCTGAAAATAAGTCCTCAAAAAACAAGGTCCTAATCTTTCAAAAACGTTCCAGGCTACAGGGAAACACCAACAATTTTACAATTGGCAACATCAAAATTGAACAAACAAACAAGTACACTTATTTAGGCATAACTATCAACTCAACAGGAAACTTTGGCTTGGCTGTGAAGGAACTTAAAGAAAAGGCAAAAAGAGCATTTTATGCCATCAAAAGATTGATTCAATTAGAGTTACCAATTAAAACTTGGATTAAACTATTCACATCAATTATTGAACCAATTGCACTTTATGGCTGTGAGGTGTGGGGTCCACTCACAAAATGTGACTTTTCAAATTGGGACAAACATCCAACTGAAGCCCTGCATGCAGAGTTCTGCAAGAATATCCTCCGGGTACAGAGGAAAACGCCCAACAATGCATGCAGGGCAGAATTAGGCCAATACCCTCTAATAATCAATATCCAAAAAAGAGCACTCAAATTCTGGCAACACTTAAAATGAGTGACCCCACTCACTCCACTATATAGCCCTGAAAAGCCAAGAGCTGAATATAGAAAGGAGCCCACTGAGCCAACTTGTCCTGAGACTCAGTGATTTAACACCAGCTCACATCACAGAGGCTCAGGACAATGACACAACAGCCAGAAGCATTAGACCCAACAATATTACAGCCACTGAAAAGGAAAATTACATCAACCATTGGAAAGAAGTCACTAAAACACAACACAAATTACAATGCTATTCGGCCCTAAAACGTGAATATACAACAGCTACTTACCTGAGTACAGTAAGAGACGTGAAACTCAGGAAAACCTTGACAATGTACAGACTCAGTGAGCACAGCCTCGCATCGAAAAGGCAGACACAGGCAAACCTGGCTGCCCAGAGAGGAGAGGCTGTGCTCGCACTGCAGTCTGGGGGCTGTAGAGACAGAGCTGCACTTCTTAACCGAATGCACTAAATACAAGGAAATTAGAGAATCTTCATTTAATAAATTCTACTCAATCCTCCCTGAGTTTCGAAACTACACGAATGAGGAAAAATTACCATACATTCTGGGAGAAAACAAGGATTTGGCCACTCTGGCAGCAAAATTTGTGGCAGCTTGCCATAACCTGAGGGACAGCCAGTGAGGCCACCCATAACAAAACACCAACTCCATTTCTGTCTGTGATTATTATTAGAAGGGTCCTGTTTTGTTTCTTTTTTTCTTTTTCTTTTTTGTGTGTGTGTGTATGTACATGGCTTTGGCAATAATGTTGTTGTAACGTTCATGCCAATAAAGCTTTCTTGAATTGAAAAATTGAATTGAGAGGGAGAGAGACAGAGAGAGAGAGAGAGAGAGAGAGAGGAGGGAGAGAGAGAGGGAGAGAGACAGAGGGAGAGAGAGGGAGAGAGACAGAGAGAAAGAGAGCGGGAGAGAGAGAGGGAGAGAGAGGGAGAGAGCGGGAGAGAGCGGGAGAGAGCGGGAGAGAGGGAGAGAGCGGGAGAGGGAGAGAGAAGGAGAGAGAGGGAGAGAGAAGGAGAGAGAGGGAGAGAGAGAGAGGGAGAGAGAGGGAGAGAGAGGGAGAGAGGGGGAGAGAGGGGGAGAGAGAGGGAGAGAAAGAGGGAGAGAAAGAGGAGAGAGAGCGGGAGAGAGGGAGAGAGAGAGGGAGAGAGAGAGAGAGAGAGAGAGAGAGAGAGAGGGAGAGAGCGGGAGAGAGCGGGAGAGGGAGAGGGAGAGAGAGAGAGAGAGAGAGAGAGAGAGAGAGAGAGAGGGAGAGAGAAAGGGAGAGAGAGAGAGAGGAGCTAACAGAGCTGCAGCTGATTTCACTCTCTCTGTGGGATGGTTACACGCTGCTGATGTCATGAGAGCAGATGATTAAGTTCTTGTAGACATTGATCTGGTTCCCGCACAGCAGATTAAAGCAGATTACACAGACGCTGTAGTCTGTCTCTCACAGTGGGCTGGGATTAAGGGTTCTGTTCAGTGCATCTGCAGGCTCTGATAAAATGCACCCTTTCTACCTAGAGTGACCGTACTGCAGGGTGACCGTACTGCAGGGTGACCGTACTGCAGGGTGACTGCCTCAGAGTGAGTGCTGTGGATATCCAGACCAGGCGCATGTTTTGGTAAACCCAAAAAAAGGCTCTCACATATCATTCTTAACTTCCATGTTAACTGCCCAGCATCACAGGAGCTAATCGACCAATCAAACTCAGAGCTCACAGACCAATCACAAGCGTACCAGGGCAGGCGGGGGCGCTGCGTCTTTAGGGCTGCTCGGTATGTTGGCCTTGTTGTTCACCTGTGAGGAAAGACAGACAGACACAGCTTTAGACACAACAGGCACAGAAGCCACTGAAAACGCAAATGCACTGTCACCACATGATGATGTCATCAAGGTGATCCTGCATCTTCTGTGATGTCTGACTTGCTAACCCCTCTTGGGCAAACAGAGAAGAGAGA
>CM032894.1:408637-416137 GCA_019176425.1 Megalops atlanticus
GGGAGTTAGCCACGCTGACGGAAAACTGCAGGACAGAGAGAGACAGTGCAGGACCTGAGGGAGCAGCTACACTCACTCTGCAGCCACAGCCATCACCCCACAGTGAGTCCCGTCCAGAACCTCCAGGGCCCCCTGTACCCCCAGAACCTGTAACCCCATCCACACCCACAGACACACCCCCATCTTACCCACGCAGTCAGAGACACAAATGCCTCTACTGCACCAAACCCTGAGGAGGCTGAAATCGTGCTCCTCATTGATTCAAATGGCAAATTTATTGATGAGAGGCAGCTTTTCCCCAGACACAGAGCAAAGAAGATATGGTGTCCAAACACTAAAAAGCCCTAGAGCTACTGACTGAATCCAGGCTTGGCTCTCCCAGCCACATCCTGATTCACACAGGCACAAACGACCTGAGAGCACAACAGGAGAGGGTGGCTACTTCACTCAGGGGGGTGATAGAGAAAGCCACACACACCTTCCCCAACTCTAAAATTGTCATTTCGACCCTCCTGCCCAGAAAAGATTTCCACCCAACAACAATACATAAGGTGAATGCGGTCATCTCGAGAGAGTGTGCCCTGCGGGCTAACGTTCATCTGGCCCACCATCCCACCCTTGGTCCTGACAGCCTGTTTGACCATGTACACCTGTACAAAGAAGTGGTGCCTGTGTTTGCTAAGGCACTGAAGAACGCTGCCCTGGGAAAAGATCCAGCCACCCCCCGCAGCGACAGACGACCCCCCAGTGCACAGAGACCAGCACCACGTACCTCAGGACCGGCCCGCAGACAATCAGCCAGGATGCCCCGACCGAGACCCGACCACTGTCCACCGCAGTACCCGCCCCAGCACCCACCGCAGTACCCGCCCCAGCACCCATCAATGGAGCCACCCCAGCACCCACCGCAGTACCTGCCCCAGCACCCATCAATGGAGCCACCCCAGCGCCCACCGCAGTACCCACTCAGACGCGCACCGATGGAGCCACACCAGCACGGTCAGCCCAGGATCCTCAGCCACGGCCCGGACACCTCGCCCCAGGACACAGCCCACTCAGACCAGGCCCACCCCCTCCACCCTGCAGCCCAGTGCCGGCCCAGCAGCAGCTCCAGCAGCCAGGCGGACTGAGCTATGCCCAGGCCGTCTGCAGACCAGCAGCCCCTGCCCCCCGTGAGCTGGCAGACATTCAGCACATGCTGAGCCTTATATGCTCCCGCCTCATGGGATAGGTAATGTGGTAAGGAGCCAGAGAACTTTCAAAATCTCTGGGTTACCAAAAGCTCTATATGTCAAAATGTTAATAGAATAAGTTGTTTGTGCTCGGATAAAATTATTTTGTAGGATTAAGTGCCTTTTGACTCGTTCAGGCTGCAGGAAAATATTGATGTTATTTGTAATAATAATAGGCCTAATTATTGTTATTATTCCATGTTATCACTTTACTGAACAGAATTTTCTCATGACCAGAATTTGTCTCATCTTAAAAAAGGACAAATGTCAAAATCTGCAAAAACAAAAATGAAATCACTTAGTATTTCTATGTGGAACATCCAGGGCCTAAACTCTTCAACATTTGGCCTGAAGAGCAGAAACCCTGACTTTGTTAAACAAATCAAAGACATAGACATACTGATCTTACAGGAAACATGGTGTAAAACAGGCAGAGTCACTGGTTGTCCCTCAGGCTACAAGGAGCTTGTGGTACCCTCGGTCAAATTAAACAAAGTCACGCAAGGCAGGGACTCAGGGGTATACTAATTTGGTTTAAATCAGATCTAATACAATCAATAGAAACTGTCAAAAAGGGGGAATTCCACATCTGGTTAAAAATCAAGGAAGGAACCATCTCCACAAAAAGTATTGTTTTTCTATGTGCCATTTACATCCCACCTCAGAATCTCCTTATTTTAATGAATATATGTTCTCTAATTTAGAACAGGAGATCTGCCATTTCCAGGCCCAGGGAAATGTGCTGATCTGTGGAGATCTGAACGCCAGGACCGGAGAGGAACCGGACTTCGTCAGCACAGATGGAGATGACCACATCATCAGCCAGAACCACCTTGATTTCCCCACTTTTTCCCACAGGAATAACCATGACAAATATACCAACAAAAATGGAAAACACCTCTTGCAGCTCTGTCGAGGACTGGGTCTGTACATCGTCAATGGTAGGTTAAGAGGGGACTCTTATGGGAGATACACATACAGCTCACCTCTTGGCAACAGTACTGTTGATTATGCGATCACCGATATAGATCCATTCTCTTTCAGAGCCTTCACAGTCAGGCCTCTAACCCCTCTATCGGATCACAGTCAAATTACTGTGTATCTGAAAAGGACAGAAACTAACAACACCTACACACAGCCCAGTAAGCTGTACAACATTCAGAAATCTTACAGATGGGCCCAAAATAGCACAGAAGAGTACCAGAAAGCAATTCAAAATCAAGAAATACAATCACTCTTAGATAACTTTCTGGTCACCACTTACCCTCACAATAAACAAGGAACAGACCTGGCAGTTCTACACATAAATTACATTTTTGAAAAACTGGCCTTAAAATCCAATCTGAAATCATCCAAAAATAAACCAAAAAAATGTGAAACAAGAAAAATGGTTTGATACTGACTGTAAAACCATTAGGAAAAAACTCAGAACACTATCCAATCAAAAACACAAACAACCAGATAACCAGGATCTGCGCCTCAGTTATTGTGAAACTCTAAAACAATACAAGCAAACACTCAGAACCAAAAAAGAACAACATATAAATAACCAACTGGCTGTAATTGAGGAGTCCCTAAATTCCAACAGTTTCTGGGCTAACTGGAATTCCCTCAATAAACCCAATCAAGAGGAACTAGCTATTCAAAATGGGGTTATATGGGAGAACCATTTTGAGAAACTCTATAGAAAAATTATGAAAAATACAGAACAAAAGGGTATATATGAAAAATTGAAAAATCTTGAATTTGCAATTAAAGACAACCAGAATCCTCTAGACTTGCCCATTACAGAAAAAAGAATTAGTAGAAAAGCTACAGGCCCTGCAGCCTAAAAAAGCCTGTGGACCAGACGGCATTCTAAATGAAATGCTGAAATACACAGATGACAAACTCAAGAGTGCCATCCTAAAACTGTTCAATTTGGTTCTGAGTGTAGGCTA
Source organism: Megalops atlanticus (assembly GCA_019176425.1). Classification (NCBI taxonomy): domain Eukaryota; kingdom Metazoa; phylum Chordata; class Actinopteri; order Elopiformes; family Megalopidae; genus Megalops; species Megalops atlanticus. Next base: position 411,810 of record CM032894.1, read on the forward strand.
TTTCCCTGACATCTGGAATCAAGGACTCATTACCCCTATTTTTAAAAGTGGAGATAAATTTGACCCAAACAACTACCGAGGCATTTGTGTGAGCAGTAATCTGGGGAAGATTCTATGCAGTATTATAAACACAAGACTCCTGCACTTCCTTAATGAACACAATGTCTTGAGTAAGAGTCAGACTGGCTTTTTACCAAATCACCGAACAGGTGACCATATTTACACCCTACACACCCTAATAGATAAACACGTCAACCAAAACAAGAGCAAAATATTTGCTTGCTTTATCGATTTCCAAAAAGCTTTTGATTCAATCTGGCACGATGGTCTAATGTATAAGCTTTTAGAAAGTGGTGTAGGGGGTAAAACCTATGATGTAATCAAATCAATGTACACAGAAAATAAGTGTGCAATTAAAATTGGAAACAAACAAACAAAATTCTTCACTCAGGGGCGTGGGTGAGACAGGGATGTAGCTTGAGCCCAACGCTGTTCAACATTTACATTAACGAATTGGCCACAATGTTGGAAAATCACCAGTCCCTGGACTCACTCTACTTGATAAGGAGATCAAATTTTTGCTCTATGCAGACGATCTGGTTCTGTTGTCACCCACCAAACAGGGGTTACAGCAGAATCTAGATTTGCTGGAACATTTCTGCAAGACCTGGGCCCTTGCAATAAATCTAAAAAGACAAAAATTATGATTTTCCAAAAAGATCCAGATCTCAGGACATCAGACATACATTTACATTAGGGACAACAAACATTGAGCACACTACAAGCTACACATATCTAGGACTAAAGATCAGCTCCACAGGGAACTTCAACTTGGCTGTAAATGAACTGAAAGAGAAAGCGCGAGGGCATACTATGCCATTAAGAGACAAATTAAAATGGATATACCAATTGGGATATGGCTCAAAATATTCAAAGCTGTAATTGAACCAATTGCACTATATGGCAGTGAAGTGTGGGGTCCGCTTACAAAGCAAGATTTTGCTCAATGGGACAAACACCCAACTGAAACCCTGCATGCAGAGTTCTGTAAAAATATCCTCCATGTACAGAGGAAAACACCGAACAATGCATGCAGGGCAGAATTAGGCCAATATCCATTACTCATTAACATTCAAAAAAGAGCCATTAAATTTTGGCAACACCTAAAAACCAGCGACCCCAACTCATACCATTACAAAGCCCTGCAATGCCAAGAGCTGAGCAAAGAAAGAGCCCCCTCAGCCAGCTGGTCCTGAGGCTGAGTTCAACACTAACCCCAACTAATACCTGGCAGCCTCAGGACAGCTCCCCTCCAACAGAACCAATCAGAGTCAACCAAATTATAGCACAACAAAAACAAAACTATATTTCTCATTGGAAAATTCAAACAAAAAATCAAAGCAAATTAGCATGTTATCTGGCCCTAGAACGTGAATACACTGTGGCAGACTATCTGACCACAGTGAAACATTACAAAAGCAGAAGAACATTGACGAAGTACAGACTCAGCGAGCACAGCCTTGCCATCGAGGCCGGTCGACACAGGCAGACTTGGCTGGCCAAACAGGAGAGGCTGTGCTCACACTGCAACCAACAGCAGGTCGAGACAGAGCTGCATTTTCTCACAGAATGTGAGAAATACAAACTAATTCGAGAAACCTACTTTCCAAAATTCCAATTACTATCCCCAAACTTCCCAACCCTGCCCGAAACACAGCTAATACAAATCCTTCTTGGAGAGAAGGGCTGTTGTGTACATTTGGCCGCAAAATACGTGTCTGCCTGCCACAGCATGAGAGACAACAGTGACTCTCCATTCTAAATCTATGCAGAATACAGTTCACTCAATATAGTTTAGAATATGTTCCACTGTACTGTTATTAGTAATGTTTTTTTTTTTTTTTTTTTTTTTTGTCGTTACTTATTGTTATTGTTATGATTGATTGATGTTATTATTGTGCTTTGGCAATATGTATTTAAAATATGTCATGCCAATAAAGCATTTTTGAATTTGAATTTGAGAGAGAGAGAGAGAGAGAGAGAGAGAGAGAGAGAGAGAGAGAGAGAGAGAGAGAGAGGAGAGAGAGAGAGACATGGAAGAGAACTCTTGCTGCTCTGTCGCGGTCTGGGTCTGTATATCGTCAATGGTAGGATAAGAGGAGACACCTTTGGAAGACACACATTTTGCTCACCTCTTGGGAATAGCACAGTAGATTACGTAATAACCGATATAGACCCTTTGTCAATTGGAGCATTCACTGTCAAACCACTAACCCCCCTTTCTGATCACAGCCAAATCACTGTGTTCATCAAAATGACAGAAATTAACACCATCAAATCAGTGCCCAGTAAGCTGTTCCACATAAAGAAATCATACAGATGGGCCGAAAACAGTACAGAGGAATTCAAGAAAGCCATTGACAATCATGAAATCCAAAATCTCCTAGATACTTTCCTAGATACCCCTTATGTCCTCAGTAAAGAGGGTATCAATCAGGCTGTGGAAACAGTTGGCAACATATTTGAAAAAACATCAGAAAAAGCTAGATTAAAAAGATCAAGATCAAAACCAACACTTAAGAAAGAAGACACTTGGTTTGATGCAGAATGTCAATCAATAAGGAAAGAACTTCGCAAATTATCCAATCAGAAACACAGAGATCCAAATAATACATCAATTCGACTTCTATATTGTGAGACACTAAGACAGTATAAACGCACACTCAGAACTAAGAAAGCTCAGTACACCTGTAAGCAACTGACATTGATTGAGGAGTCAATAAACACCAATAAGTTTTGGGACAATTGGAATCACTTCAAAAAAACAAATCATCAAGAATTAGTGATACAAGATGAAGATATCTGGACAAACTACTTCCAAACTCTTTTTAAGAAAGTGCAATCAGATCAAAACAGAGACCAAGAAAACATAATAAGCAAACTAGAAAAATTAGAACTTTCCATCAAGGACTATCAAAATCCACTTGACTCCCCCATTACAGAGCAGGAGCTTTTAGTCCAAATTGACAAGTTGAAGCCCAAAAAAGCATATGGGCCTGATGGTATTTTAAACGAAATGCTAAAATCTATGAATGAAAAGTTCCAATCTGTTACACTTAAATTATTCAATCTAGTTCTGAGTGTGGGATATTTCCCTGATATCTGGAATCACGGATTAGTTACACCAATTTACAAAAGTGGAGATAAATTTGACCCCAACAACTACCGAGGCATTTGTGTGAACAGTAACCTGGGGAAGGTATTCTGTAGTATTATTAACTCCCGGCTCATGAACTTCCTTATGAAACACAATGTCTTGAGTAAAAGCCAGATTGGATTCTTACCAAATTACCGCACTACTGATCATATTTACACCCTACACACCCTAATTGAAAAACATACTCAGAATCAAAATAAATTATTCACCTGTTTTGTTGACTTCAAAAAAGCATTTGATTCAATTTGGCATTATGGATTGTTCTACAAATTAATTGAAAGTGGTGTAGGGGGTAAACCATATGACATTATAAAATCAATGTACTCGGGAGCAAAGTGTGGCATTAAAATTGGATCCAAAAGAACCAAATATATCCCTCAGGAATGCGGAGTGAGACAGGGTTGCTCTTTAAGCCCAACTCTATTTAACATATACATTAATGAGTTGGCAACCATACTGGAAAAATCATCGGCACCTGGATTCACTCTGTACGACAGTGAGGTCAAATTCCTGCTCTATGCAGATGACCTAGTCCTTCTTTCACCAACGGAGGAAGGACTCAGATTCAATTAGACCTTCTTCAAAAGTTTTGCCAGACCTGGGCCCTGGCAGTTAACATGAACAAAACTAAAATATTAATCTTTCAAAAAGATCCAGATATCAGGAAGACAGCACGTATTTAGATTAGGACCAAATGAAATTGAACATACACTAGATTACACCTACCTAGGCCTCAGAATCAATTGTAAAGGAACATTCAACATGGCAGTGAATGAACTAAGAGACAAGGCACGCAGGGCTTTACTTGCCATAAAAAGACAAATTCCTTTAGAAATTCCAATCAGAATTTGGCTAAAAATATTTGCATCAGTGATTGAACCAATTGCCCTTTATGGCAGTGAGTGTGGGGCCCACTTGCAAGTCAGGAACTAGACAAATGGGAGAAACATCCAATTGAGACCCTGCATGTTGAGTTTTGCAAAAACATCCTAAAAGTCCACTGGCACACTACAAACAATGCATGCAGGGCAGAATTAGGCCAATATCCACTTCTGATTAAAATTCAAAAAGGGCAATCAAATTCTGGAAACACCTAAAACTCAGTGACCCA
>CM032894.1:421137-426137 GCA_019176425.1 Megalops atlanticus
AGCAGCAAGGGAGGGTGTTACATCACAGTGGGTGGGGTTACAGAAAGAGTGGGTGGGGTCATTGAGATGAGGGGGTGGGTTTAAAATAAGCCATGGGTGTGGTTACCAGCAAGACTGGGTGGGGTTGTGAGGTGCACGTCTGAAGTGTGTGTACTAACCTTCAGGTCTCTGTGCACAATGCCGTGAACGTGACAGTGGTGAACACTCTCTAAGATCTGCTGTATACAGTGACTGTGGACAGACAGAGAGCAGATCAGCAAACAGGAGGTATCCAAAGCAAGACAAAGAGCTCAGGGGAATGTCTGGACTTCACAGCTGTGGGCACAACAAATACGGTACTGACTGTCTCAGGAGTGCAGTATGCTACTTTAACACAGTAATTAATTTGAAAATATGAAAAATGATTAATTGTCAGTTATGGCAATTATTAATAAAACCCAGTCTGATCACATCACTTGGGTATTAATGGATGGAAACATAGATGGACGAGAGAAAAGGAAAATAATGCACGTGCAGGCTGAGACGCTGCAGTCTGTGAGGACTGTTAGCCATCTGAGCGAGGATAGCGCACAGCTAATCTCACCCCAGTAAACCATACAGACTCATAATATTTATTCTTTTTATATTTACACATTGGTTAGACAATAATTACACTGTATTTACAGTGTTAGCTCAGTAAATGCAATGTTTTATACAGTATTAGTATTTATACTGTGTTTGCGTAGAGTTTACACTGTAATTACAGCTATTACAGACTGGGTGACGGCCTACCTGGCATCTGCTTCGCTGTAGTATTCTCTGGCCACGATGTCCTCGAACAGCTCCCCTCCGGTGACCCTGAGAGCCAAGCAGACAGGTGACACTCACAACATTCCTGCAGGTCAGGACTCTGCTTTCATTACAACACCAATCTGAGTGCTACTGCACAGGGTGTGGATGGACTGCGCTGGCCAGGAAACCTGCAGAAACATCTGAGTCATCTGTGGCTGCAGGCCAGTGCTTGTGTGTGTGCGTGTGTGAGTGCACGAGTGTGAGGTGTGTGCGTGTGAGTGTGAGTGTGTTTGTGTGTGCGCGTGTGTGTGCGCGTGTGTGTGCGCGTGTGTGTGCGAGTGCGTGAGTGTGTGCGTGTGTGTGTGTGTGCACGTGCGTGTGTGAGTGCGTGAGTGTGTGTGTGCGCGTGCGTGTGTGTTTGTGTGTGTGAGTGCGCGAGTGTGAGTGTGTGTGTGTGAGTGTGTGTGTGTGTGTGTGTGAGAGAGAGAGTGTGTGTGTGTGTGTGTGTGTGTGTGAGTGTGTGCAAGTGTGTGTGTGTGTGTGTGTGTGTGCGCGTGCATGTGTGAGTGTGTGCGTGTGTGTGTGAGTGTGTGTGTGTGTGTGTGTGTGTGTGAGTGTGAGTGCGCGAGTGTGAGTGTGTGTGTGTGAGTGTGTGTGTGTTTGTGAGTGTGAGTGTGAGTGTGTGTGTTTGTGAGTGTGAGTGTGAGTGTGCGAGTGTGTGTGTTTGTGAGTGAGTGTGAGTGTGTGTGCGTGAGTGTGAGTGTGAGTGTGCGAGTGTGTGTGTTTGTGAGTGTGCGAGTGTGTGTGTTTGTGAGTGTGAGTGTGCGAGTGTGTGTGTGTGTGTGTGAGTGTGAGTGTGTGTGTGTGTGTTTGTGTGTGTGAGTGTGAGTGTGTGTGTGTTTGTGAGTGTGTGTGATGCTGTGTGTGTGAAAGCAGAGTGTGAGAGCGGTGTTGTGAGTGTGAGTCTGACTCGGGTTAGAGGGTTCGGGTTACACTGCTACTCACAGGTCGAAGACGAGGTAGTGGAAGCCCTCCTCTGATATGCTGTCATGGAGCCGCACTGTGAAACAGAAACGCAGCTCAGTTGGAGCGTCAGCCGAGAAACTCACCGGCCTCCATCAGCACAACGTTTGCTTGAATCTGACGCCCGAGAAAATGGGCTCATTTCTGCAATGTGTGGAAATACCAAATCTTATTCCTACCCTTGCTCATATGATGATGAATACCAACCATGAGTTATGTGCTTGTTCAAGTTATCCGCAAGAAATAGTAACTCTCCGAAAATCCCATATAAGGGCATTCTGACCTCTGAGCCGCAGGTACAGCTGACACTTTGCCAGTCTGAATCGTAGCCCTGTTCTTGGACAACATCATCTTACACACCATCTTTGCTGTGTCGAAACACATCCGCCAGCCTTTTAGCACACAGAGTGTGCGTTCCATCACCAAGCACATGCATGTATGTGGTTTTACGCAACCTTCTGTTGTGCCTGCCAGCAGTGTCCTCCGGTTTCCACAAGTAACTAAGCATAAAATATAACAGAGGACAGCTCTGATGAAGGCCACTTGACTGAAATTTTCGCTAATTTGCACTTCACCCCCTGCACTCCGGTACCTTACCTTACTTCTATTGCTGGGATTTTTGTAGTCCCAGATAATAAGTGTTGCTTTTGCATCTTGTTTTGTTTCCCTAAACCAGTGCAACTGTGATGAGCGCTGAATTCAGTGTTTGCTTATAGGCACAGAACTGAACTTTCAGCACATCTGCCACCTACAGTGCAGACAGATTTGCAGTTTCAATTTGGCAAGTAAGTTAATTACACTACAAGGGAACGCTCAATCATTAGAGCATATTCACTACAAGGGAACGCTCAATCATTAGAGCATATTCACTACAAGGGAACGCTCAATCATTACAGCATATTCACTACAAGGGAACACTCAATCATTAGAGCATATTCATTACAAGGGAACGCTCCATCATTAGAGCATATTCACTACTAGGGAACGCTCAATCAACCCTAACCCTAACCCCAATTTCCGCTCCTGAGAAGAGCTCTGGAAGTGTATTGATTTTGGCCTTGTACAAGAAAAATTACATGCGTCTCTATGTTTCCCTTTTTAACATACGCAGTAGTGTCTCATCAATGCATGTGGATTTAAAGAGATCTGTCTAAATTTCTGTAATTTCTCTCGTCCTGTGACAGCTTTAGTAAGCCAGACCACAGTGTTTTCTCTTTTCTGTGAATGATGAGTGTAAGAGATCGCACAGCGACTCAAGGACACTTCCACACATTTCTGTCTTACATTACTCCACCAACATTTTATGTTGTGCACGAGTGCTTTAGTTTCTCCTGCCAATAAACCAGCACTGAACTTGGAGTGTGTGCATGAGAGAGAGAGAGAGAGAGGGAGAGAGAGAGGGAGAGAGAGGGAGAGAGAGAGAGGGAGAGAGAGGGAGAGAGAGAGAGAGAGAGAGAGAGAGAGAGAGAGAGAGAGAGAGAGAGGGAGAGAGAGAGGGAGAGAGAGGGAGAGAGAGGGAGAGAGAGGGAGAGAGAGAGGAGAGAGAGAGAGAGGGAGAGTGAGAGGGAGACAGACAGAGAGTATGTAAGGAAGCCCCTGTCTGGGAGTTCCTCCATGATGACTCAGCTCAGAGATCGCTCTTCATTACAATCCCCTGACTGACAGAGAGCTGGCATGCTTTGTCACTCCATCACCATGGAAACAGTGGAACAGCAAGTCCCTCTGGAGTCGATGCTCTCTGTATGAGCTGACAGCTAACAGGGCAGCCAATGGGAGGGCTCGGAGTCTGACGAGACGCGGGCAGGAGAGGGGCACAGAGAGACAGGGGTGTCTCAGAGGATTCTGGGAGATGATGAGATGCAGTGAACTGCCCAGCCCAATGAGCAACAGAGACCAGTGCATGCTGGGAAAGGCCATCCTTCACACACCCTTAACCCTAACCCTGCACGCACACAGCTCACACACACGCACACACGCTCTCACACACACACTCTCACACACGCACGCACACACACATGCTCACACACATGCTCACACACACACACGCTCACACACGCACTCACACACTTGCACATGCATGCACACGCACACAGCTCACACACACGCTCTCACACGCACGCACACACGCTCTCACACGCACACAGCTCACACACACGCACACACGCACGGACACACGCTCTCACACACACGCTCACGCACACACACACACGCGCACGCACTCACACACTTGCACATGCACGCACATGCACACACACACGCTCTCACACACACATTCTCATACACACACGCACGCCCTTACACACTCACACACACACGCTCAATCACACACGCTCACACAAAAACACTTTGTCCCAAAGAGAAGCTCACAATTAATGTGTCTTTTTGAGATGCCTTAATCAAAGTCACCTCAAAGAACACATCTGACATGTCCTTGTTGAAATAAGCAGGAAGTTTCCTATTGTTGTTTTTTTCTGCTAATATGACAGTACGTGAAAGAAAAAAAATCACTTATGAGGGATGATCATAGTACCCATATGGGTAATTTGCTTGCTTGAGTTGTTTACCACATTGAGTAATCTTGGTCATTAGTTATTTCTATCTGTTTGTTTTGCTGATTTTTGTTAATGTATGCATTTAGAGCAACATATAACAGCACAGTTTTCCTATATAGCTAGCTAGCTAGTTACATTTCAGCTAGCCAGGTAGCCATTTAAAATTTGCTGGTATCTGTTCTGTGCTAAGCAAACGTACACCTGCACAATTATACACCTGCACTGACTGAAGCATGTTCCAAACTTTCTTCATCTTAAGATATTTGCCTAGTTAGTGCTGGCCTTAGCAGAATGCTGCTATTGCCTAGTTTGTAGCTAGGATATGCACTGTGGGTGGGTTAGCATGGCTACAGTCAGCTGTGGGTGGGTTAGCATGGCTACAGTCAGCTGTGGCTGGGTTAGCATGGCTACAGTCAGCTGTGGGTGGGTGGGTTTCAGCAGCATGAGATCTGTTTGCCTTTCGCAGCACGTAGGGCGTGGCTTTGGAGAGTGACAGGTGTCAGTCAGACAGGAGCTCACCGATGTTGGGGTGTTTCAGTAGGCGGCAGATACGGGCCTCACGCTCCAACTTCTGGTGATCTGAGGGGAGAGAGAGGCGTTACTGAGCGCGCTCAGACACAGGGGAGAGAGGCGTTACTGAGCGCGCTCAGACAC
>CM032894.1:431137-448637 GCA_019176425.1 Megalops atlanticus
AGCAGAGGAGGAAGAGCACTGAACAGGCTGGGTACAGTGTGTACCTGAGATACAGAAGAACTTAGAGACAGAGAGAGAGAGAGAGAGAGAGAGAGAGAGAGAGAGAGAGAGAGAGAGAGAGAGAGAGAGAGAGAGAGAGAGAGAAAGAGGGACAGAGAGAGAGAGGGAGAGGGAAAGGGAGAGAGAGAGGGAGAGGGAGAGAGAGAGAGAGAGAGAAAGACAGACATGGGGGGAGCAAGGCCCTCGTGATTACACTACATGTTTCCCATACTATAATATGGTCTCTTAGACCTGCTTCTGCACAGACATGCGTGGGAAACGCACCAGATAGCAAATCCACAGCTACTGACACGCCACGGGATAATCAACCGTCTCCAGACTAATCAGCCTAGCTTGTGTTTGTAGGTACTCCCGATAACGAAGTCGTTAAAGGAAGATTTCAGTTTCACCATGACATCAATCGTGGGCGTGGACAAGAAAAAAAATACTTCAGTCTCTGACTGGATGATTAGAGACAATTGTCTCTTTACGATATATTATACCTGTATTATGGCGAGATTATACAGATGAGCAGACATTCCCTCCGTTCAAACGACGTGTAAACGCATCACATTATAAATGTGAAACATATTTTATCATTTCTGGAGCTGACGGCTCCAGCCGAAGCCTCCAGCCGTCAGTACGATCATGCTCCTCACACACTCGCGCAGACACACACGCCGGAGAACCGTGCGAAAAGCGGCATGCATGTTGCGTAACATCCACACATCCATGGCGACGCATGATGCCGGGCGGCGCGCGCTTACTTGCCCAGCTCCTCGAGCAGCTGGTACTCATCTGTGAACCTGGTGCAGATGGTCAGAGCCATGGCGCGAGACGCGGGCGGCCGGGAGAGGCGCGGGGAGAGGTGCAGACAATGTGCAAGGAGTCCCCAGTAAACAGTGCTCACGCGCACTTTTCCTGAACGAACTATGAATTCTTGCAAACAAGCAACAATAAAAATTTACAAACAGCAGCTCGTCTGGCGGGAGGGGCTGCAGCTTCCTAAAAGCCCTTAGCGATGATGAGGCGATGAGACTCCCCGCGCCGCCGCCTTGCCTCTGCTGTGCGACTGCTGCTCTTTCCTCCGACACGCGGCATTTTGTATGCGTTATTTCTGCGAGCGCTTCCTGGTGCAATCCAGTCTGAGAAGCCTGTAGTGCAGCGCCCCCTAGCTGCAGAGGACGGCCCCCCTCCTCGGAAGCCGTGTGACCCCGGGAACAGCAGCAGTCGGAGGGACGCCGAGGGGCGCCCGGTGAGCTCCGGCTTTGAGTTCCCCCGACCTCGGAAAACAGCGGCTGCGGGGAGAAATTTGCTTCGCAGAGCGTCTACATTTCATTTCACGCACTTTGCTTTTGCATTTCCTCGGTTTTGTCTACCGAGTCCTAAATGGTTTGACTGAGAATCGTTTCCTGTGAGTTTTAGGTATACATTCTACAGAAAAAAATGTTGCTTTTGTTGGTATTGAGATTCGGCGTTCCACCGAGAAACACAGGAGGTCGTTTCTGCCGTTGGCCATCAAACTCTACAACTCTTCCCCTCTCTGCCGCAACATGGGATTGAGTGATGCCTGATGCCCTGTGCTGTTCCCCCTCACACTTAATCTCTGTACAATGGACAGTAACTATTTTCTAGCCATCTCACTCCTTCTCTGGTCAAGATTTGCACTATACAGTTATTATCGTCATGCACATTGGATTACAATAACATTATATATTATATACTATGTATATGTTCATTGCACAGTGGACAATAACTTCATCTACCTCACTATTCTCTTGTACGTCATTATATGATACTTAGATAATTACTGCACAGCGCAGAATTGCACAAACACCTTTCTTTCTATTTATTTTATACCTTTCTGTTTATTTTATTTTATTCTATTGTTGTTTTCGATTTGTGCTGGACGGTGCTGTTGTGACACCCAAATTTCCCTCGGGAATAATAAAGTATTTCTTATTCTTATTCTTAATGTTTTCTCTAAGGCATTTCGCAATGACAGAGTCCTATATTGTAATGGATCGCTCATTCGCCTGGGATTCTTTTGCTTTCATTCATAATTCTGTAAAGCCGCCCGGTTTGTGCGTACGGTACAGTACTTTTTACCGTTAATAATGAGTAGCGTGTTCTCTCGCCAAAGGCAGCCCTTCATTTCAGCTGCATTTATTTCTCTGCGGATACTCTGGCTGCAATGAGCGGCCTCAGGCTCAGCTTAGCCGCGGCTCAGTGTTAGACGCGCGTAGCGAGCCAATTACCAGCGGATGATGCGAATGACCCCTCAGGAACAGAGCAACAGCGGCCACGGGGCAGCGCTTTTCTTCCGTGTGCGGGTTTGTCTGCACCCGTGTGAACTGCGCGGAGCGACGCCGCACAATTAACACCACATACACCCGGACACTGCGCTGTGCACCGGTGCCGCGAGTGTCCTGACAGCATGTTAGAGCTGATACTGACCTGTAGTGCCAACATGAGTGTTTCCACACACACACAGTGCCCCTCACATGAGCGCGCACACACACAGCGCCCCTCACATGAGCGCGCTCTCCTGCAGTTAATCACGGCAGGAACAGCTGTGTTGCGTTATTGAGTAAGAGGACGATGTGAAGAGGTTATACAGAGTAACCGAATACAGCTTATTAGGACCAGCTACCCCTGGCTCGACATCAAATGACAATAAATGGTTGTCAATGCAATATCTACCCGAGCCTGAGTGCTTTGTGTGTGTGTGCAGTAAAACAAACCCAAAAGTGGCAAAGGCAGACCTCCCAAACCGAAGCAACAAAGGTGAACTTACCGACTCTGGCCATCTCTGCACGTTTAGTTTACTAATTATTTCAAAACAGTTCAGGGAACTGTTGAGCGGCGGTGACTCCAAAATGCAGGCTAGCCAGTCCCAGCGAAACCGGTGTCGAACAAAACGACCCAGCGCTAAGGTCGTGTGACAAAAACAACAGATCGCTGATGCCCCACGCACAGTGGCAGCGGGCCTCATTTCCCCACGCTCCTGCACCAAAACAATCACCCCAAAAAAAAAAAAAAACTCTTCAGTTCAGATTCGCCGCCTTGGCGTTTCCCTCCCCTCCTCTTCCGGTCAGCAGTTCACCTGTTTTAAGCTCACCTGGAAGGAGACTGCCTCTAGACGCACAATGACCAAGAAACAAAAAACGCGCTTGTGACGTATCGTGCCCCCATCCCATCGTCCTTTGCAGGACGTCCTCCGAACCGTCTGAAACGTTTCCATGCTCAGGTTCTGCGGGCACGTCCGCGGTGGGTTTGACTTTTGGCTGCAGCACCTAAAATATTAGAATGTATTCTATTAATAAGACAGGAATGCCGAGACACTAATTAGCAATTATTATTAGACCGCTTTTCCTCAGTCAAGGGATAATTTTCGATTTTTCCCAAATTAGCCTGGATTTTCTTTTCATTTTTTTATTTACTTTTTTATTTTTGTATTCCCTCTGGATAATTCGCTATACACAGCACTTTGTGATAATGTTGATTGTAAAAATGTGAAATAACAAATAACATTTGGTTGATTAAGTGAGTGAATTTGTCCTGTTAAAATTCCATACTGTGAGTGAAGATTGTAACTCAGAGAAGAAGCTGATGCGAAGTGTACCGGCGTCCTCCCGAGCACGCGCGTTCAGAGCGCGTAAAGGCTGCTGCGGCGTCAGGCTCGGCGCCGGGGGGAATACAGACGGGTGCAGCTGCAATCCACAGGGGGCACTGAAAGCCAAAAATGCTATGTAGACGTAGGGATATAAGGAGACAGCTGGAGGTGCAGTGAGGTCCGTCTGAGGGTGCAATGCACCCCTAAGCACCCCCATAGCGCCGGCCTGCAGGGCTCTGTCAGTCAGACCAACAGCAGAATCACTGCACCCTGTTTCCAGCTACCGTCCCTGAATGAGCTGCAGAGTTCTTTCTGTGGACAGCTGCGCCAGCACCGGAGCCAGGATGTGCCGGCCTTGGTCCTCACACCATGGGCCCAAGTATCATTTTTATAATTTAGTCTGCATATTTAGCTCCCTAGCTACCCCATTTCATATACAGCAGGTATCACATTCCCCTCTGTATTTTTTTTGGAACTGCAATTATAATCAGATGTTTATGTGCATATGTTTCATAATTGTTTGTGCTGCTGCGGTTTACATTTACATTTATTCATTTAGCTGACACTTTTATCCAAAGCGACGTATAAAAGTGTAAATAGTGGGCAAACAACAGGCACAAGAGCAAGATGTGTACAGATCATATAATGCAGATAGTGCTGAAGCTGAGCACAAGGTCAGTGTATAGCGAGACAGAACTAATCTGATCTGAGGTTACATACATCAAATACAGTCACTGGGACAATAAAGTGCTGCTATACTACCTAGGCAAAGGCGTGCTACAAATACAACATAAGAGAAAGTGCTACAAGTACAAGCCAAGAATCTTAGAGTTTATAAGGTCAAATGGCAATGGTGTCAGTCCAAGTGTAGTCTGAAGAGGTGTGTCTTCAGCCCACGTCTGAAAGGTTGGATTGAAGGAGTTGTTCTCAGGGGGGTGGGGAGTTCATTCCACCACTGGGGGGCGATGATGGCTGCGGTTTTGTCACACTCACACAACACGGGTCACAAAATATTCAGTTTATTAATCATTCAGGCGATATGGTGTTAGGTGTCATTTCTGAGTGTGAATGAAAGGGTTTGACAGATGAATACTCCTGTGGCACTAGTATAAATGTACTTACAAAATTCCCATTTCATTCCTTCTAGATTTTTTTAAAAGTTTTTTTTAATGACTTAGATAACTTTTATTGCAAATAACTGAATAATAATGGGCAAAGCCAGCAATCTGACACAGGGTATTGATTTTACTTCCCATTACCCTGAATGAACCTGGTCCCGCCGCACGCATCATAAGCCTGCAGTGTGTTATCCTGCCTTTCATCAGGGGATGCTGCTCCGTGACGCGTCCGCGTTCCCGCACCGCTGTCTCTGCTGGTTCCGCGTGGACGCGTCCGCGTTCCCGCACCGCTGTCTCTGCTGGTTCCGGGCGGACGGCGCGTCTCTGCGGTCCCGCTCCTTCAGTTCGCGCTGCGCCCGGCGGAGGCTCCGGCGGATGGCCGCTCGCACCCACGGCGCGCTCGGGTCCAGGCAGATCTGCAGCCCTCCTTTCAGCGTGGCGCTGCGGGGGCGTCAGGTCGGGAGAATCGCGATTTAGCAGAGTCAGGATTCGACGACAGAAACCGCATAGAAAAGATTTCGGTGCGTATGCCAACGACAGTAACAGCTAGAGATAAGCACTGAGTTAACTTTTGTTCAATACAAATTAAATAAACGTGCATTTCTGTTGAAGCGGCATTGGATGGCATGTAATTTGTAGTTATGAATATTTTTTATTCTTCCTATGTTTCCTAAAGTCCTGAAGTAAATCCCTATTCATGCCATGTGACAGATGTCACACGTAGCGATGGGTTTGCCCTGATGGGACATCAGCTTGCTTATCTGAGGCACATCTCTGTACTTTTAATCCACACTTCCGAAGAGCAGTTTAGAAGAACGCATTAGATCTGGCACTGTGCAAATTATCGACCACGCATCGTTATTTAAAGTAAAATTGGTGCATATTAAATATCATTTAATCATCCTTACAGTAACTCTCACTTTAAACGCTCGCGTCGTGTCCACATGCTTTGATTTTGCAATGACGTTATAGAACCTCCGTTTTCACACTCATAGTTTATGTAAACTCATGTTTCTCACATTCATATTGTTGTGCATATGCGTTTAAAATTACGCGTAGTAATTCATTTATGAAACTTACATGACTTCCACCTCCGTGCAATGCGTGCTGCTGGGAATAACCTGGATTTCCTTCACGTTGTTTCGGCCGATGAACCGCGTCTCTTTCTTGATGCATTTGCAGCGCAGCGCGTGACTCCTGAAACCTGCGGGATTGTGTGCTGTTGTCAGAGCGCACTAACGTCGCGGCGCGGTGCACAGATTCAGTGAACCTCCGACACTAAGATTCAGAATGCGCAAAGTATTGCGAGAGCTCCCGCGGCGCTCCCAAAACTCGCTACATGATTAAAATGAGTTGTTCTTGCAGTTAGTTTTCCTGTTGTCGAGCAAACAGACATTTGTGTGCGTTTTTCACACATTTCGTCTTTTCTGTAACAGTAAAAGTGCGTAAATGCGGTGACGCAGTTGGCATGTAACGCATACGCCGTACTTACCCTCAGAGAAACCCGCTAAACACATCAAGCAAATGGCCACAACACGAACAGCCGCGCAGGTCTGCATCGTCCGCTCCCTGTCGGCGCTGCGCGTTCAGGCATCAGCCGGTCGCCACGGAGACGCGGAGTCCCGCTTTTATATGATCCTCAGGCGAACGAGCTCTGCCTCTCCTGGCCCTCCGTGTGGATGTGGTTAAAACTATGCATTTCTTTGCGGTGAGTGATTGCCGTACTTCGATGAAAATCCCAGTGTTTCTCAACTGCAGTTTGTAATGACGAACGGCCTCTCGGAGGAAATTCAAGGAATTTCGCTTCTCTGGCTTCCAGTTCTCATGGCGCGACAGTGTGTGGCGTTTCAGCACAGGAGATTGCGGCCTCTCGCGCGGGTGCGTGCCCATACAGAAAAAAAAAGTGTATTGAAATATATTTTAAGTGTCAAAAATATATGTGGAATATATTGTAAATACATTGCAATACATTTGCATTGTTGTTCACTTATATTTGTAATATTGAAATATATTTTGAAACATGACAAAATGTATGTTGTTAATTGTGAAAAATATGCAAATATATGACATGGAATGCAAATTATAAGACAAAATATATGTGGTCATGAAATTTTAGTTGACTGTAATTGACAAAAGTCCTTCTTCAGCTGTACATGTTTCAGCCTCAGAAGCACCTCGCTTATACAGCTAAAGAAGGGCCGAAATGTTTTACTTCTATAATATATATTTAATTAGTAAATACATTGACATATATTTCAGTAAAATATATTTATTGGGCCAATTTTGAATATTTACATATATTTCAAAAGTGCTCGTCAAAATATATTTCAAATATTTTTTTTCATGTATGGGTGAGTTCAGACACTGATGTTCGATCAACAGCTGGTTTATAGGATGGAAAGTAATCTGATACTGTTGACCTCAAAGCCTTATGATGCCTTTCAGATCCTGCAGTGTGTGACCCGTTTCTTTCAATGCCAGCCTTATGAAGCTTTCAGCATTAAACAGAGTTCATTGGCCTTGTGGGCTAAACGCTTGGTTGAAACTGCTGCTAAGGTTACTGAAATTGGCACATGTGCCAGTCTGTTTGTTTATTTGCTCTGGTGTCGCCGCAGCTCTGAGTGGTGATGTGAGTGAGTGGTTTTGCGGCAGTCCTGACTGAAGGTTTGGTGCAGCAGCATCCTCTCAAAGCTACCAGACAGCCATCGTTCGGCCCCTGTGGGTAGCAGTAGTGAAAAGGGACCGCTATTATTTTCAGTGTCACTTGTCAATCCTGAGCTTTTTGTTTCACCCTGTAAATCTTTGAGTAGCAAGCAGTCATTAATAATTAATATAATTATTATTATCATTATAATTTTACATTTTACTTTTTAAAATAAAATTTTTCACTCGTCTGTCTGGTTAACTGTAAGCTGCAGCCTCTTCTAGCTGTGTGTATCTCTCAGACAATGTGTGTGTGTGTGTGTGTGTGTGTGTGCGCGTGTGTGTGTGTGTGTGTGTGTGTGTGTGTGAGTGTGTGTATGTGTGTGTGTGTGTGTGTGAGTGTGTGTGTGTGTGTGTGTGTGTGTGACAGACTCATACCTGTAAGCTGCAGTTTGTCACGTTGTCCTTGTGCTTGCTGCCAGGTCCTGCTGTTGTGTAAGGTGCTGCAGGTGAGTGAGGGTGACGTCTGTGAGGGCGAGTTGCCGTGCCCGTCAGCCCGCCGGAGCCGACAGCAGCGATGACGCTCAGAGCGTCTCCGTGCTCACCACCTTCCCCCAGCCAACAAAAACATCCTCACAATGACATTCATTTCACACACCACCTGCGGCTGAGTGCACACAGATCTGATGATTAAAGAATAATGCCTGCAAATACCTGACTCATCCAAACAGCCCTGCTCTCACACTGACTGCTCTGTTTTCTGACAGACTGTGCTGTCCTGGTTTCTCAGATGTATTTATTCATTCATGTCTTTAACACAAAGCTCCACACAGGGATGGGATCTGGCCATGGGCTTGAGTTGATGGACAATATGGAATTTAAATTGAAGAATTAATCTAAATTCATTGAATTCATTGAATATTTTAAATGGACTCAAAGTTTGAACTGAAAGGAATTTAATTGACTCTGAATTTAATTGACTTGCTGTAGGACCATGCGTATGCACAATCTCACGATATGCATACAGAGGTTTTCCGTCAGAGTTATCAAACACCACGTACGCCTGATTGTCTTCATAAATCTGAGTGTAAATCAAATCAGCGTGAGATTATGTGCACATGAACCCGCTTAACGTCCACTCCCAGAATTGTTCTTATGTGGACCGAGACATGCCCTTAATTTGTCGAATTAACACATAAAGGTCCCAGGCAAATCTGAGTGAAATGCAGAGATTGATGTTGGGGAACAATGGCAGGACGCAAAAAAAAACCAAAAAACTATTCAGACACGGGGATTGAGGTTATGGTTGATTAGGTGGAGAGGAGAAAAATGTCCTTTTTGGAGGCCAGAGTAGCGGCATTTCAAATCAACAGAAAATGCGGAGTGGCTCAAAGTGGTGACTGCTATGAATGCAGTTTCACCAGAGGTGCGTACGGTGGAGGAGAAGAAAAAGAAGTGGTCGGATTTTAAACCTGAGTGTCCTCGCACCATTTAGGGAATCGGAGCACTTGGAACGTAGGTCAACAAGACGCAAAATAATAGAGTTTATGAACGATTTTAACCACTGAGAGATGACTGCTAAAATCAACAAAATAATAGCCAACAGTGTCAGGGTCATTAAGTAAAAAAAAAAAGATAATCAGATCGTTTTGTAGATCGTTTTGTCTGTCTTTCTGCTCATGCCCTGCAGCTCTATTGCTTCCTCTTTCTCCCTCTCTCTCGTTGACCAAGTTTCCAACGAGTATTCCAACGTTTCCAATATTTTTGTTGTTTATGCTATTTTTCTATAGGGTACATAAAACTTAAACTCCAACCCCCTCTTGCCCCCTCGTGGCGCCGGGTGCGGACACACTGGTCCTGTGTGCGTTTATTTGTTTTTTGGCCTCTCTTTTAATACTGGTTTCACCACTGCTGTGAAATAAACGTATTATTTGATTTTGAGACTGTCACACCCGCTCCCAGTCAGCCAGCTCAGCCACGCCCCGCTCAGCCTGGCTCCACCACACCTGTGGTTCATTCCAATCAAGCCCTGTCTTTATAAGGACTCAGTTTTGTTACCTGGTTTGAGGTATTGACTCTTTGTTTCCATTACTGAGCCTACTCTTTGTCTCTCCATCTTGTTGTTACTGTGTTTTTGACCTCTCGCCTGTTTTTTGGACCTTGCTTGTGTGATTTTGGATTCTGGTTTTGTTGTTCCTCTGATTCCTGTTAACGACCTGTTTTGACCACGCCTTTTGGATTCTGGCATTAAACTGTTAACCGCACTTGGATCCCAGTCTGTTTCATTACAGAGACAGTAGTCTTGTGTTGTTGTTATTTAGCCTTTCAGAGGCTATTGCATGGTTAAATGAATTTCATTAAACCTACCACCAGACCAATTTTAGGTGGTGACCTGGCAATCTGCCCCAAATATTCCTATTTCATATAATGGCCATGACGCACAAACACATGGAAAAGGTAAGGTAGGGAAGTGTTTGCATCTAGTCAAAACGCCACTATATTGCCACCCGCAGGATGAAAAAAATGCAGAAATAGGCAATAGCAGGATGATAATCTACTGTTTTACTATATAAAAAGATTTGCCCCCTCACCATTTTTAACTGCCCCCTCAGTCACTTCATCCTGGCGCAATAACACTCATCAATGATTGACACAAGACCCGTTTACTTGCATCACCGTTAGCTCCTCTTGGTGTCGCCAATGTGCAAATTACAAATTTTATGCGTTCGCCACCTCGAGACCATGCGCAGAGGTACGCATGTTTTCTGGGTTTATGTGTAGAAAAGTGCTGAGCACGATTTTAGTGCGTACACATCGTTGATACATGTGGCTCCTGGTGTGTAGTGTGTATGTGTATGTCTGTGTGGTGTGTGTGTGTGTGTGTGTGTGTGTGAATGCCTGTTTGTGGTGTATATGTCTTTCATGTGACTCATTGCTGCAGAGTGAATTTCCCATCTGGGAGAGTGAAGTATTGGAACTTGAAACTTGAAATCTCAACAAGATTCTTTATTTTAAAACCATCACAAAAATGTGCTACTCAGAACAATCATGTGTATTAAGAAAACTTACAGCTGTAATTAAAATGTAATTAAACATAAATAAGTAAATAAATACAACAATAAATACTGCAAACGTATCTAAGTCCATGAAAATAAATAGATTAATTTAAATAGTTTAAGGTAAGACTTCATTATAGAATTTTGTTATTTTTTAAAAGAACAAGACAAAAGAAACGAAGATGTCAATTTGACACATGAGAGTAAATGTTCCCATTAGTAAAAGAGGGGGAACTCTGCAAAGCCTTACTGATGCACAGACCAGCTGTGTCTGTGTAGGACCTTCAATGGTATTTAAACTGAAATTGAACATGGCATAGTTACTTCATAAAACAGACTTCATGTTTTAAAAATGAAAGAAATAAATAGATGACAGTGTTGGTCCGCTTTGTCCCAAAGCTGTAATCTGTGTTGGAAGAGCTGTATGCCGCTGAAACATCCCCTCAGGGCTTCTGGCTGTGAAACAAACAAAAAAGAGTATTTCAGTCTGACAAGCAGGTACATCAGCACTGAACACTGCTGATCAGCTCACACAGCGCATCAGCACTGAACACCACTGATCAGCTCACACAGCGCATCAGCACTGAACACCGCTGATCAGCTCACACAGCGGCTTCTCCTGCAGTTAACACTGTTGTCAGGGCCAGGACACGCAAATCCACTGACACCATTCTGCACTTGCATTTTACAGAAGGTAACATAGTGATGTAAAAACTGATCTCTCTGTCACCAGCTTCTCCTACACACCAGTATGAAATATTTACTGTTATAACATCAAATGGTTTAATACAGAAAACTCCTCAGACTGCTCTATAGCTCTGTGTGCGATTGGTCAGGACTCCCTGGCCCACGCTGTAGCTCTGTGTGCGATTGGTCAGGACTCCCTGGCCCACCTTGTAGCTCTGTGTGCGATTGATCGGGACTTACTTGGCCAGGATTTTTTCAATGACCTTCTTGACCCAGGGAGCAGAGGTGTCCAGACAGATCTCTTTACCGGTCCCTTTCAGAGTAGCACTGCAGCAGAGAGAGAGAGACTTAGACCCACACCCCCAGTACCATCAGCCTGAGGAGGAGACAGACAGACAGACAGACAGACAGGCAGACAGGCAGGCAGGCAGGATGTACGAGAATCTCCGGCAGAGGGGTAGAGGGACTCACATGATCTCGGTGTCTTTGCAGTGTGAGCTGGGAGGAAAGAGCTCCACGCTCTCGATGAGCTTCCCGATCTTCCGGCTCTCCGTCTCGATGCAGCGACAGCGCAGATCCAGCCCAAGTCCCCTCAGACTCATCCCTGCACAGGGTCAAAGGCCAGAGGTCAGGGGTCAGCTCAGCCATCAAGAGGGAGAGTTTTAACAATCTATACCAGTGATCTCTGCACTTCATCAGCAATACAGACATGATCCTTGCATTCTGATTTCTCCACAATGCATTTAAGTTAAATAAATGAATAAAATCAATAAAGACTTAAGATCTCTTGTAATGACAGCGTAAAGCAGTGTGCTGTGGCCGTATACGTTACTGGAAAACATACAGAAATGACAGCGGTCTCACCATCAGTGCTGAGGACGGCCAGCAGGAGCAGGAAGATGGCAGCTGAGGTTCTTCTGTCCATGGTTTGTCTCTCTGAAGGAAGCTGAGTTGTAGAGCTGAGCTTCAGCGGTGTGTGCAGGGCTCTTGTCGGGTGTGAAGCTGAGCGGTGTGGCTCTGCTGCAGGCGGTTTGAATCTGCCGCTGTCCCCAGCGCTCAGCGCTTATAAGAGCAGGAGCTGGAAGTGACTCAGACTGTTGCGCAAGAGCTTGGAATTTCTGCTCTGAGCTCACAGGACTTCCTGCATACTGCTATTGTCTATTAATAATCCTTTCTGAGATAAGAAACAGAATTAAAGTTTTCCTTACAGAATATAGGAATATTTATTTAGTGCATGCAGATATAGCCAGTCTAGAAAGAATATGCCAGAATCAGAGAGTATGTCAAAGATAATCCAAAAGCATTTGGAGTTATGCCGTTTGTTTAAACATCTAAGGTTAGTAACAGTAGCAAATTTTACAATGCAGATTACAACCTCTTTCTGGCCAAAGATATAGATCTGGATATATGATAATCTTCTTAACATAAATCATATCAACCCAGAGTACTTTAGTGGTGTGGCACAGAAATGCTAACTAAATCAGGACCATTTCATTTCTTTGGCTGATTGCCTTGTATGAATGTATGGTGTAGTTCTTGCACAGAGCGTGACATTATCCCAGTACAGTCAGAGATGAACACGACGGCCAAAACTGCAGACCAGCTCAGAGCTTTCAAATCCCACAGTATGTTGCCAGGAAACCCACCTGCAGGTCTTACTGCAGACGCTTAACTGCTTAACAGCTTACCAAAACCAAACCCACTGAATCTTGTTACGCTTCCGCAATTGTAAGGAAGTGCTCTTGCCTTTTCTCATCAGTTCCAGTGACCTGAAAGAGAGGCAGCAGACATGCAGGCAGAGAGAGGACACAGGACCCAATGTACACAAACTCCACAAAATGTCTTTAATTAACAATTAATGGTTTATTTCATGAATCTTGCATTTGTTTACACCAGGACAAACAGTTTACAGTTGCTGTAGTAAAAAACATTCTTCCAAGGGTTCAGAACCAATGACCTGTGATAAATAACCTTAAACTATTCTCCATGTAAATGCATACAAAGCTACTGTTCTATTAAGTGTTGCATATACAGTACAGGGAATTACATTTCTACAAGGAAGAACAATAGCTGACATACAGGAAGTGTTGCATAATGTTACAACCCTTTGCAGTAAAGACAGAAGGCAGAGTCGACTCACCAGGCAGATCCCCACAGAGCCAGAGCTGCAGCTCGAGGAGAAGCTGCATGTCACTGCTGCCAGGAGAGCAGCGTCCCGGGGTGTCCTGCGGTCTCTGCACACGTCCCCAGATCTTCCCCTCTCCACTGAACACAGGGAGTGCAGCAATCAAAATGTCCAGCCCAGACCCCCCAAATCTTCCCCTCTCCACTGAACACAGGGAGTGCAGCAATCAAAACGCCCAGCCCAGACCCCCAAATCCTCCCCTCTCCACTGAACACAGGGAGTGCAGCAATCAAAACGCCCAGCCCAGACTCCCCTGCACCAACGACACAGGTGAAAGCGTGTGGGGCAGGTACAGGTGGAGGTGTGCGGGAGAGGTACACGTGGAGGTGCAGGTAACAGTAAAGGAGAGGGTGGAGCTGTGCATTATGATTGGCAGAATTAGGTAAAGGTGGAGCATTTACCTGCTGTAGTGAGTGGAAGCTTATTATTTATTATTTAGAGTAATTATATCATGAACAAAAATGCTGTATAACTGCTCTTGGGTAAAGGTGTCTGCTAAATGATCCATTAAAAATGATAACCATAACAGCAAAAACAGTAATAATAATGGAGTGTCTTTCCGTAGTAAAGCTGTGACAGCAGGCCTCAGTCCTGCCGCAGGCCGTGCTGTGTGCGGCGTCAGGGTCTCTGATAAGCCTGCTGGCTCACCGCTTCCGCTGAACTCCGCCATGATGTCATGGATGCCGTGCTGAGTGCGGGTTGCAGAAAGGGGAAGACAGGCCAGGGGAAGTGACAGGGCGATTTGGAAACGCGCTGGATCTTTCCAGTGACAGAGGGCAGGGCGGTGACTCCCAGGACGTCCCCTAAAGTTGCTGTGAGGAGCATGGGGGACGTGACCAAACCGGGAGCCATCGTGACTCACCTGGACTTTCCAAACACCTCACACACTGCACCCTCACACACTGCACCCTCACACTGCACCCTCACACACTGCACCCTCACACACTGCCCCCTCACACTGCACCCTCACACTGCCCCCTCACACTGCACCCTCACACTGCACCCTCACACACTGCCCTCTCACACTGCACCCTCACACTGCACCCTCTCACACTGCACCCTCACACTGCACCCTCTCACACTGCACCCTCACACTGCACCCTCACACTGCACCCTCTCACACTGCACCCTCACACTGCACCCTCACACACTGCACCCTCACACTGCACCCTCACGCTGCACCCTCACACACTGCACTCTCACATACTGCACCCTCATCACTCCAAACCCTGCTCCCCCTTCACTGCCCCCCCGTGCACTGCACCGTACACTGTACCTACCCAACACCTGCACACTTACACTGTGTCTACCCAACTACTGTACACTTACACTGTGTCTACCCAACTACTGCACACTTACACTGTGTCTACTCAATACATGTACAGTATGTGTACAGTACAAAACCGAAACAAACTCTTTCTGATGTACCTCACACTGGCAAAGAAATGTGTTCTTCAAAACTGCGAAAGGAAGAACAACACCTGCATACATTACTGGTAGCATCTCATTATTCAATATGCTCATATATTGCAATGTGTATGACCCCAAACACCATCCATATTTGATATCTGATGTTAAACCTTATAAATAACAGGACAAACTACCAAAAGCTCTCCTTCCTTTATTTCTTCCTTACCCGACCTGTGCTCCACTTTTTCCTTTCCTACCTCCCTCTCCCTCTGATCAGATTTCACTCCCCACTTTATTTCAGATCTGTGTTTCTCAACCTTACATTTGTTTGTTTTGTCTCGCTGCATCTTGTGAATGTTTAGTTGTTCTGTTCTGTATATATTTTGATCCCTGCTTAAATCTTTATACTATAATTTCCGCTTATAGAATGTGAAGGTCTGGGTATGATTTTAAGGCCTTGGTTCTCTTAATTCAGTCAATATTTGTTGTCTGTCACAAAAAAATAAAATGTACAATCCAGCCATGGAAGCTGTAGTCTAAGGAGGCTGCTGATCTATTGTTGGCCAGGAAATAAACCACAAAAGGTGAAGAAAACCGTATGCGTGCATAGGTGCATGTGGAAGTGTGTGTTTGTGTGTGTTTGTGTGTGTGCGTGTGTGCGTGCCTGTGTCCGTCTCTGTGTGTTTGCTTGTGTGTTTGCATGGGTGTATCACAGTTCTTTGGAGACTCTGAAATAGCCTTAAAAATCATTTCATCTGTGAATGACTCCATTGCCTGTGTGGCTGGTGCCATGGCTAGACCTTCGTCACAGAGGAAGTGATGCTATAATCACAGAGAATGCAGGATGTGACCTCACTGGTATTACAGCACAGCACAGAGCAAAAAATAACACTGTTCCAAATAACACTGTGAAAAGCAGAAGTCTGGTCAGATTAGTGGTCAGAGAATATGACAGGAAAATGTGATAAATGACATTACAGGCATTTAGCAGATGTTCTTATTCAGAGCAACTTACATAGGTTACAATTTTTACATGTTATCCATTTACTCAGATGGATATTTACTGAGACAACTCTGGGTTAAGTACCCTGCCCAAGGGTACAGCAGCTGTGCCCCACTGGGGAATCAAACCAGCAACCTTTTGGTTACGAGTCCAGTTCCTCATCCTGCTCTACGCTGCCGCCTGCACAGAGATACAGCAGCAGCTGTGAGTGGGTTAGGGTTAGGGTTAGGGTTAGGGTTAGGGTTATGGGATCAGCCATGTCTCAGCAGGGCTGCATCATCTGCGCCACATCTGGGAATTACCGGGTCCTCAGACTTCAGCTGATCCCAGATCAGCTGTGGGGAGCGGCGGTACTTTTCCCCTGTCCTTCACTGTCACTGCGTCACACATTCCCAGGTCACACGGTCACAGGGAAGTTCCACACTCCGACACCTCGCACACTTTCAGAGGCGCATGGAAATGATGCAAGCCCAGCAGAGGGGTGATGTCATTGCTGAGCTGCCATCCAATCAGAGGCCGGGCATGCATCTTGTGTTCCACCCTGTCACAGAGGGAGTGAGCATGTGTGTGTGTGAGCAGGTACATGTGTGTGTGTGAGCAGGTACATGTGTGTGTGTGTGTGAGCACGTATATGTGTGTGTGTGTGAGCAGGTACATGTATGTGTGTGAGCAGGTATATGTGTGTGTGTGTGTGTGCAGGTACATGTATGTGTGTGAGCAGGTACATGTGTGTGTGTGAGCAGGTACATGTGTGTGTGTGTGAGCAGGTACATGTGTGTGTGTGTGTGTGAGCAGGTACATGTGTGTGTGTGTGAGCAGGTACGTGTGTGTGTGTGTGAGCAGGTACATGTGTGTGTGTGTGAGCAGGTACATGTGTGTGTGTGAGCAGGTACATGTGTGTGAGGAGGTACATGTGTGTGTGTGTGTGAGCAGGTACATGTATGTGTGTGAGCAGGTACATGTGTGTGTGAGCAGGTACATGTATGTGTGTGAGCAGGTACATGTGTGTGTGTGTGAGCAGGTACATGTGTGTGTGTGTGTGTGAGCAGGTACATGTGTGTGTGTGTGAGCAGGTACATGTATGTGTGTGAGCAGGTACATGTGTGTGTGTGTGAGCAGGTACGTGTGTGTGTGTGTGTGAGCAGGTACATGTGTGTGTGTGTGAGCAGGTACGTGTGTGTGTGTGTGAGCAGGTACGTGTGTGTGTGTGAGCAGGTACATGTATGTGTGTGAGCAGGTACATGTGTGTGTGTGTGAGCAGGTACACGTGTGTGTGTGTGAGCAGGTACATGTGTGTGAGCAGGTACACGTGTGTGAGCAGGTACATGTGTGTGTGTGTGTGAGCAGGTACATGTGTGTGAGCAGGTACATGTGTGTGTGTGTGAGCAGGTACATGTGTGTGAGCAGGTACATGTGTGTGTGTGTGAGCAGGTACATGTGTGTGTGTGTGAGCAGGTACATGCATGTGAGTGAACAGGTGGTGCTACATTGGGAGCTTGTGAAGGGTCAGACATGGCATGTGTTTGATACATCCAGCCAAGGGTTCGCAGTGTGGTGTAGCAGCTAGGAGTCTGTGGCGGGCTGGAGGAGCAGCTCCCACCCCCCTCCCTCTGCGGCTGCTCTGCATGAGCACATGGGCCCCCACGGGCGAGAATCTGGGGGATTAGTGGCTCTGACTGGCAGGGTGCCCCACAGAGCGGACAGGGGAGCCGGGCCCTGCGTTTGACTCACTGCAGAGCAGGA
>CM032894.1:453637-486137 GCA_019176425.1 Megalops atlanticus
TTTGACTTTGAGATATTTCACAGAATAGTAATGGTACATAATGCATTTAATAATTACATATGAAGCGTTTCTGACTGCAGTCTGACCCCACCCTTCCTGGGGGAGTGTCTTCATCGGGACCAATCACCCTGATTGGTTCAGCTGCTCCAGTTAGTTACTCAGCTGTACACTTGCTATTGTGGCATGATGAAAAAACCTGTAAAATGCAGACACACGAGTGAAGTAACACAGAACACAGAGCCAGAGCGTGAAAATGTAGAAATGTTCACCCAAACATGAGCTCTCTCAGAGAGGGGAGGAAAGATTGTGGAAATTCCCCGTTGGGCAGGTTAGGTGAGCAGTGAGGTGTGCAGGTGACACAGGAGTGTCTGGAATGCGGGGCCTGGGGGTGCAGTGACTCCAGTCTCTGTGTGCTGTGAGGGTCGGGGGGTGAAACTCCCACTGTACTGTGTCGTTATTAAGGTTTGGTGTAAAAGAATAGCACACTGAGCTAAGACTGCGTAAATACCAAGCTAACACTGTGTGAGTCCGGAGCTTACAATGTATCTCTCATTTCCTGGCCTAAGGCTCATTGCTCACTGTGTGATACAGTATTATTGGTCACCATTCATACCAAGAGCATTAGCTCTGCTGACGCCCTGCTGGGGGATCACACTGAGGCCCAGAGCGGCACAGCTGTCCCGGCGGGGTGATGCCTGACGACTGAGCCCAGCTGCTCCCCACGGCCCCACTGAAGCTCAGTGTGTCTGAATATCACATTATTAATATTGCAATATTAATGTCACATTCACAGGGAGGGATGCAGAGTGCTGTGCGTTACACACCTGGGGGGAGTGGGGGGGAAGTGCGTTACACGTGAGAAAAGGGGTGAGAGGTGAGCAGAACACACGAGGAAGACGACACACTGAAGGAGTGTGTCTCAGTGTGTGTCTGTGTGTCTCAGTGAGTGTCTCAGTTTGTCTCAGTGTGAGTCTCAGTGTGTCTCAGTGTGTCTCAGTGTGTGTCTCAGTGTGTGTCAGTGTGTGTCTCAGTGTGTGTCTCAGTGTGTCTCGGTGTGTGTCTCAGTGTGTGTCAGTGTGTGTCTCAGTGTGTGTCTCAGTGTGTCTCAGTGTGTGCTCAGTGTGTCTCAGTGTGTGCTCAGTGTGTGTCTCAGTGTGTCTCAGTGTGTGTCTCAGTGTGTGTCTCAGTGTGTCTCAGTGTGTGTCTCAGTGTGTCTCAGTGTGTGTCTCAGTGTGTGTCTCAGTGTGTCTCAGTGTGTGTCTCAGTGTGTCTCAGTGTGTCTCAGTGTGTGTCTCAGTGTGTGTCTCAGTGTGTGCTCAGTGTGTGTCTCAGTGTGTGCTCAGTGTGTGTCTCAGTGTGTCTCAGTGTGTGTCTCAGTGTGTGCTCAGTGTGTG
The DNA here is from genome assembly GCA_019176425.1 of Megalops atlanticus. Classification (NCBI taxonomy): domain Eukaryota; kingdom Metazoa; phylum Chordata; class Actinopteri; order Elopiformes; family Megalopidae; genus Megalops; species Megalops atlanticus. Next base: position 455,032 of record CM032894.1, read on the forward strand.
AGCCTCAGAACAGGGTTGGAGACACGCACCTCTCTGTATCTTGTAATTGATGTTATATGCTGTAGTGTGTGGAAATGTGGAGCAGTGTGCTCTCACACTAAGCTCAGCTCTGACCTCTGACCTGTGACCTCTGACCTCTCCTCTAACCCCGCAGCAGCACAGTGTCAGTGTCAGGTCACAGGCCGTGTGCAGAGTTCCCAGCCCACTGCACAGGTTATCAGCTGACTTATTTTTATATCTTTGTAGTATTTTTTGTAAATAAAGCTCTTGTTTGGCTCCATGGAAGGTGGGGGGTGCCGGGCTGTCCTCAGAGCGCTGTCCCGGGCCACACCCGGGTCAGGGGGGTTTTTAATGAAAGCGTGCCGGCGATGCCGCTTCCTGCAGGGTAACGGAGCGTGTGCGTGACACACACTGAGTATTACCGCTCAGTGCTGCGGTTAGCAGGTGTTAACATGCTGCTGATGTCATTAACGCAAAGCGCGGCGTCCGTCTGTCATCGCTGCGGCGGCCCGGCGCGGGGGACAGTGATCGCGGCCGTCACCGCCCTCACGCTCTCCCCGGCTCTGCGTTTGCACTGTGTGGAATATTTTATCCACTCGAAGGCTTGTGAGGAAATAAAGAAGCCTGAGAGCGATGCTTTCCTGCCCCTTGCTGATCTCATGAGCTCAGAGCAGAAATTCCAAGCTCTTGCGCAACAGTCTGAGTCACTTCCAGCTCCTGCTCTTATAAGCGCTGAGCGCTGGGGACAGCGGCAGATTCAAACCGCCTGCAGCAGAGCCACACCGCTGAAGCTCAGCTCTACAACTCAGCTTCCTTCAGAGAGACAAACCATGGACAGAAGAACCTCAGCTGCCATCTTCCTGCTCCTGCTGGCCGTCCTCAGCACTGATGGTGAGACCGCTGTCATTTCTGTATGTTTTCCAGTAACGTATACGGCCACAGCACACTGCTTTACGCTGTCATTACAAGAGATCTTAAGTCTTTATTGATTTTATTCATTTATTTAACTTAAATGCATTGTGGAGAAATCAGAATGCAAGGATCATGTCTGTATTGCTGATGAAGTGCAGAGATCACTGGTATAGATTGTTAAAACTCTCCCTCTTGATGGCTGAGCTGACCCCTGACCTCTGGCCTTTGACCCTGTGCAGGGATGAGTCTGAGGGGACTTGGGCTGGATCTGCGCTGTCGCTGCATCGAGACGGAGAGCCGGAAGATCGGGAAGCTCATCGAGAGCGTGGGCTCTTTCCTCCCAGCTCACACTGCAAAGACACCGAGATCATGTGAGTCCCTCTACCCCTCTGCCGGAGATTCTCGTACATCCTGCCTGCCTGCCTGTCTGCCTGTCTGTCTGTCTGTCTGTCTGTCTCCTCCTCAGGCTGATGGTACTGGGGGTGTGGGTCTAAGTCTCTCTCTCTCTGCTGCAGTGCTACTCTGAAAGGGACCGGTAAAGAGATCTGTCTGGACACCTCTGCTCCCTGGGTCAAGAAGGTCATTGAAAAATCCTGGCCAAGTAAGTCCCGATCAATCGCACACAGAGCTACAAGGTGGGCCAGGGAGTCCTGACCAATCGCACACAGAGCTATAGAGCAGTCCGGGGAGTTTACTGAAGTTTATCAGATGTAATAATGATACATCATACACTCCATACATTACTTGGCATTTTTGAATAACTGCAAGTAAAAATTCACTATTAATGGATGTAGATGTCCAGGTATTTCAGGTTTAGAGTTACAACTATGTGCAAACGATATCCAATCAAAACTCTTTTTTTCATTTTCGCAGCCAGTCCCCGTGAGGTCAGAGGGAGGGTAAATGGAGCTCCGGCACTCTGCTCTGCACAGCAGCTGTGAATGAGGGGCCCTGCTCACACGGGCGGGCTTTACCTCTGCATCTTATATTATTTATTTTATATAATAATATTTATGTTATTTATCTGTTATCTGCATAAATGTGCTTAATGATACACAGACAGACACATGCACACACACACACGCAGGCAAGCGCAGGCACACACACACATACATATACACATACAGTACCAGTCAAAAGTTTGGACACTTTATTTTTACTATTTTCCACATTTTAGAATAATAGTAAAGCCATCAAAACTATGAAATCTTGCATTGTAGATTCTTGAAGGTAGCTATTTTTTTCAATTATATTCATGCATAGGCATCAACTTCACTATTTATATTCATCCAAGAAACAAATTTAAAGCATTTAAGTCTTTAGATCAAAAAGTCTTTGAATGTTTGCCATTATCTTAACAAGTTGTGTCCAAACTTTTGAGTGGTACTGTCCACACACACGCTCACACGCGCACACACTCACACACACACACACACACACACACACACACACACACACACTCACACAGGCTCACACACACGCAAACATTCCTCTTGTGATAGTATGATGTACATCCATGAGATGGAAAGGAAATGTTTTTCTTTTGAATGTTATTTCACTGCTGAAATATGTTCTGAAATATCATGCTGACACTTGCATGTCATATTGACACAGCCATTAGCTCTCATGTTAAATCCAGGTCAGCTTTGCTGTTGTTATATCATTGGAACAAAATGCTGTTGTACAGCTGTATGTATTTCATCTTTGAATCTGAAATGTGAATTTGATTTATTAAATTCTTCATGACTCCATCAGTTTGTTTATGTGTTTACATGATAATAATAATAATAATAATAATAATAATAATAATAATAATCCTAGTTTCATTGGTGAGAGCACTGTGATTGCTCCTACAGTAAATAACATTATTTCACCAGCTTCAGATGAATTCACATGTGACTGAAACAGTGTGTTTCATTACAGAGACACGGGGCATAAACCTTTGACAAATATGAATCAGAAAGAAAAGAGGAGCCATTTTCCTTTAGGGTTAGGGTCGGGGTCAGGGTCAGGGTCGGGGTCGGGGTCGGGGTTAGGGGTCAGGGGTCAGGGGTTAGGGGTTAGGGTGCAGGGAACTTGTGCTGGGAAGGGCAGATCAGTTCCTGAGTCTCCTCTGGTTTAACCTGATGGGAGCTGAGACTGGAAAGGTAAATACAAGTAAAACTCAGTAAATAACATTACAAATAACCTTTTCTAGGTACATAACCTCAACACCCTACACCTCATACCTGTGGGACATAAAGTCCCAGTACAGGCATTTTTCCAAATATCATTTCAATTTTCCTTTAATGAGTTTTGTTTGGCAGACACCCTTATTCATCCTCATTACTGTCAGGCTGTTCCACTCTGGAATATTTGTTCTCAGCATCAGCCAAACGGATCAGTTTCTCAGCATCAGCCAAACAGAGCAGCTTCACAGCATCAGCCAAACAGATCAGTTTAACAGCATCAGCCAAACAGAGCAGTTTAACAGCATCAGCCAAACAGATCAGTTTAACAGCATCAGCCAAACGGATCAGTTTCACAGCATCAGCCAAACAGAGCAGTTTCACAGCATCAGCCAAACAGGGCAGCAGAGGCAGAGACAGAGAGAGAGGCAGAGGCAGGGGCAGAGGCAGAGGCAGAGACAGAGAGAGAGGCAGAGGCAGAGAGAGGCAGGGGCAGGGGCAGAAGCAGGGGCAGAGGCAGAGGCAGGGGCAGAGGCAGGGGCAGGGGCAGAAGCAGGGGCAGAAGCAGAGGCAGAGGCAGGGGCAGGGGCAGAGGCAGAGGCAGAGGCAGGGGCAGAAGCAGAGGCAGAGAGAGAGGCAGGGGCAGGGGCAGAAGCAGAGGCAGAGAGAGAGGTAGGGGCAGAGGCAGAAGCAGGGGCAGAAGCAGGGGCAGAGGCAGAGGCAGAGGCAGGGGCAGGGGCAGAGGCAGAGGCAGGGGCAGAAGCAGAGGCAGAGAGAGAGGCAGGGGCAGGGGCAGAAGCAGAGGCAGAGGCAGGGGCAGGGGCAGAGGCAGAGGCAGGGGCAGAGGCAGAAGCAGCACTCTCCACCTCCTACAGTGAATGAATGTTTTGGCTGCTGTCCAAAACCTTCTGGAGCGTAACTAAGGTAATACAGCACAAAAATGCATGATTTCCCAATGCAATACACCTAATGCTGAGGTCACCAGATGTCACATCTTTACAATTTCACATGAGAAAAGTATACAGGTCAATCACACCCAAACCAAAGAGAAGGGGAGAGGAGGAGGTAGGGGAAGAGGAAGAATTCAACCAAGAAGAAGGTAAAACTTTTCCAAAGACATCTCCGCAATGCTGGTTGATTTCTAGTATGAGGGAGGAGCATGAGTGGGTGCAGCCCAAACTGGTTTCGCTGTAGGCTTCATAACTTGGACATTTAGAAAGGAGAATAGATCAGGGAACACCAGTCAGCGCTCTGCTGTGCTCTCTGTTGCACTCTTGCAGTGTCATACAATATGCAACACAATGTGTAAGTTAATACAAAAATTGAATTACTGAAATGAAGCAGATGTATTTTATATGTCTGCAGAACTGGAGTTTATGGCTGCATGTCCGCGCGTGTGCATGTGTGTGCAGAGCTTCTCACTGTACAGCCAGAGACTGCAGTACTGCACAAGGTGCAGGCAAGCAATGTGATTGGACGCCCCTGAAGGACTGCTCCTCCCTCACTTACATGCCCCACCCCCAGCACAGCCCGTGTGTGCAGCCGTCGCCCGCCCCCCTCCCCCCTCCCACACTGATCACTGTACATACCCAATGGTGTTTGCTGAAATGTTTCCAGTATCTGGGAAAAAAAAACTATTATTGTATTTGTGTGTTTTATATTTTAGTGCATGAGGTAACATTATCATCTTTCACAACAGGCTACTGGCCTTTTGAGACAATTAAGTATAGTTTCAGAAATTGTGTGTAAACAATGGAGAAATACCAACTGGCACACGAGAACATTCTAATTACAGGTAAAGAGAGGACATTTTGCAATATTTCTCAATAGTTTATATGAACACTTCTTGGAACCATGTCTCATTTCCTGAATCTATAAACACAAAACAGCAGAGTTTCTGAAAAACCTCAGGACACTCTGTCAAAATGAAACTTTCATCAGACATATAGGCCTCAATGAATGTCATTCACACGCCGGTGAACTGAACGAAACACATTTCCATCAGAAAGTTCCATCTCTGTTGTTTTCATCTGTTACTCCCCGTCGGCAGGCGTGTGAGGGTGAGCCCATGAAGGTTTCTGTTTTTTCCTGCCTATTTCATCACAATATTCATGAGACTCTGGTCCGCAGGGGCTGACAGTGATGCCCGTTCCCTTCAGGAGACGCGACTCTGGGTGAGAAGGCGCTGCAGTTGTTCTGATCCGGCTGTGAAAAGCCTTTTCTTTCCCTCACGCCACCCATTGTCCTGCCTCACGATCTTTACTGCAAAGCTTTCGCCTGGTGAAACCTGCCACCTCCCAAAAAAGAGGCAGAAAGAAGCACCCCAGAATGACTGGCCAGGCTGTTACACTGGAACTGCATACATTAGCACAGGTCCCTGGTCCAAATACAGGAGCACAGATTAAAATGTTCAAACCTTCCCTGTAATCGAACAAACATGATGCACAGAATACGGGTCCTCCCGAGAGGAACCCACAGTGACGCTGTAACTGGGCAGTTATTACAGGGCGTTGATTTGTACATTACATACACAGTGCATTTTAATCACAAGTGAAGAGAAACTGTAACAGCTTTGCCTTCACATTTGCCAGGCTTGCCAGAGCAGAGAATTACCCACAGTGATTTATGAAATGTTTGCTGGAGTTCAAAACTCAAACTAATCTGAACCATGATTTGCAGCTGGTTATCAAGCAGAGACTGTCAATAATTGCAAAACAAAAATGTTCACACCAAAAGCAAACCTTTTTGCAACAAAGTGAGATTTAGTCTACAAATATATGCTGTTTGCTACAAGGTAGATAGTCCACCAATGACTAGAGTGAGACTCTCGATTTAAAGTTTGTCCATGTTGGTATTTCCATTGAACGCTGCCGCAGTGGCAGGCAGAGGCGGGACAGACGGCGGGGTGGAGAAACGGGGGCTTCATTTACACTTTAGAACAAATACCACAGAGGCGGCACCTTAGCGCCATCTGGTGGAAGAAGAGATAACCAGCGGGACTGATACTGGAACCCGTTTGCCTTTTGCTTAATGGAAAGATTCAGCACACAGAAACATAAACATACAAACACCCTGAGAGACAGGAACGAGGAGAGTGATCTGGTGTAGAACACAAAATACATCTACAAAATGAAATAATAGGTTCTTCGTTGCCGGAAACAACATGGCCTTTCTTGCTAGCGGCTGGTCACACTGAAACACGTGTTGATCATCGTAATGAACTGAAATATCAGCATAAAATGATATAAATGATTTTCAAGAGCGATATACAGGTGTCATCAGTGATAGCAAAGAAAAGACCTTTCTAATAATGTTCAAACATCATCAAAAATGTTATAAATGCAGAAATATAAAATTATGCAAACGGAGCATACACCTGCACTACTTACCCACTGTTCGCAACCCCAGCTCTGCTGCGCATTCCCCATAATGACTCCATACATTAAATACACAAAAGTTAATCACTATCTACGCATAAACAAACCTTCAGCTGGGAAGCAGCTACTCTCTCACCCCAACTCCATAACCTGGCTGCTCATCAGCTTCACAGCAGAGTAAGAGCCCTCTCCCTCCTTTCACGCTGGCCTGGCCGCTGGTCAGCTGCCTACAGGGTGGCAGTCATGCCCCTCCGCAGGAACATGTAATTGCTGCATGTAGCCAGGAGATGGCAGCATTTCCGCCATGTCAGCCGCCACAGCACCTCCCAGCAGGGAAAAACACCACACGTGCAGTTCCACAGACTGCCTTTCCATGCTCAACAAATACAGAGGCATCTTCTTCATGAAGAATTCTGCATCATCAAGAACACATGGGGCCTAATAGATATTACAGAATCCCCCACACACACACACACACACACACACGCACACACACACACACACACACACACACGCCCCTCCCTCGCATGCTGGTGAACTACACTGTAAATACAGAGCAAAAGGCAGGCATCATGATGCAGAACCACACGGCTGTTCCAGTGAGCTGAGAGTTTAAAACACTTTGCTCCAGACCTCAGCAGTTCCTTTTAGCACCGTGACTGAGCGCCGTTTACAGGTCCATAGAAATAACATCTGGAAAGACTGACATGCATTACAGCTGAGAGACAGAATAAAGGGGGATCCACTCTTTTATTAGACTGTCAGGTAGAAGCGAGTCCTGATAAAAAAATATTCCTTTATGTCAAAGTGGAATGTTGACAATAGAGAGAACAATGAGAAGAAAGAATTATAGTGAGCGTGAGATATCATAGCGATGATTGCGGAGAGGTCTTTAGTGATCTGTTCCCCCACCTCCCACCGAAGACAAAGCGCACACGCAGAGACTGCAGGCATTTGTGGAACAGATACAATCTGTGCAGCAGCTTCCAGTGAATCACCCAATGATTCTGCCTCTTACAGGATGCAGAACTTACAGTCCAAATGTCACTGGAAGGCAACATGAACATCTACATTTAGGTCTTTTGCCCAGACAGATATCATACCTATTGATGTGTATGAGGATGGCAGCAGAAAACAGTAAACAGCTGGGTGACTCCTTCACTTTTTAGGATGCATTACCTTACGCATAGGATGTAGCCCAAGAAGTGCTACTGGCACGCTGAACATCGCAGAGGTGTAAATACATAAAAAGGTTGTACCTGGTCAATTACACTGCACCTAGACAGCTGGATAAATGTCTTCATTAAATTTTGATTTAATTAAATGTCTTCATTTAATTAAAAGGATGAGAGCGGTGATGATCCTAATGATTTAAATGAACCCAATCTCTTTGTTATAATTAATATTAATGCAAAATGCATTAAGGCATCACTATGGCATTAGACACAAAGGATCAGCTGCTGATGGGGGATTCATACCAAAACTGGCCAGCATCAGCTCAGCATCAGCTCAGCATCAGTTCAGCATCCTCCCCTAAATTTTGCTCATTTTGCTGCAATTGCTCCACAGTAAGAACAATATAAACCCATGTATACATTCACCAGGAAACAGATAAAGAAACATACAATTATAAAATAATATGAAATAATACCCAGAAAAGCAGTGGCAGATTCTGGATAAAAACAGAGACACATTTTACATTCATTTATTCATTTGGCAGACACACTGAGCTGTGTAATACTTCACCCACCCATTCTCAGTTACCACATTGTCCTGTAGAGGGCGACAGTGAGCTGCAACTGAGTAACATGAGTGTGTGTGTGTGTATGTGTGTGTGTGCATGTGTGTGTGTGCGCGTGCGTGCGTGCGCGCGCGTGTGTGTGTGTGTGTGTGTGTGCGTATGTGTGTGTGTGTGTGTGTGTGAATGTTAGACAGGCAGCCTGCATGCAAGTTTGTTAGCAGTGCTGTCAGGCGCTTCTCTCACAGATCCATTTCTGTTTATCAGAGCAGGGCATGTCATTCCAGCCTTTCCGATTGTCCGCTGTAACAAGGTTTTCTGCACAGTCCTCCCCAGAACCAGCATCATTAGGCTCTCCACTCATCCAGTACCTGAAAGCAGCAGCAGCACAGAGAATGAGACACCTGCACCTTCATCAGGAGGGACAGAGAGAAGGAAGTGAGGACACACTGAGGAGAGAAACAGCTACTGCTCTTATACAGTGATCACAACCTCTCTGTAACAGTGTTGATTCTGCGCTTACTCTGTGGTCAGTCTTTCACTCTGTAACAGTGTTGATTCTGCTCTTACTCTGTAGTCAGTCTTTCACTCTGTAACAGTGTTGAATCTGCTCTTACTCTGTAGTCAGTGTTGTGCCGTCCACCCACTTCCAGGTTCCCTCTCTATCTCTGTCAGTCAGGCCGATCCAGACATATTTATTAAGTCTATTGATGAATTGCTGAAGGAGAGCAGAGAATAAACTTTCAGCACCTGAACAACCAGCAGAAATAACATTTCAAATGTTTGAAACTTTTTTTTACACATTTAAAATGAAATATATATTCAATATTGTTTAATACATTTTTGTTATGTTTCATGTTTTTTGTGGGATTATATATTTGGGATTATTGTGTGTGATTTACCCATTTGGTCAGGAATGCTATACCAATGATAGACACAGGGGAATTTGTTCTCAATGAACACATAAAAATCTTCATTTATTGTTAGAAACCCATGTGTATTTATGTAATATTGCAATACAAATATAGCTCAGTTAACATTTACCCTTTAGAACAAAATGATTTTTAATTTCATAAAAAAAATTTAAATGATAGATTTGTACAACAAAATCCACAACTCACTGGAAGTAATTAAAAATGTTGAAATCCGCTCCCTTTTACCTTTTAAAGAAAACTTTTAAATTGATCGCCCCTCTGTGACTTTGGAGAAACATCTGGAGCTAAAGCAGCACTGATTACAAATCCAGCTCCACCTACGAGGGGAATAGCTGCCCCTTTTTGTGTCTCTCTGTCTCTCTGGCTGCATCCAAAAACTCAGTATGCACTAACTTTGGTTAAGAACGTACTACCCGACCATTACTGTAGTACGTTCTATGAGTATGCAAGCGAGTAGTAAAGACGCAATTCGGACGTACTCTGCTGCCATCTTACCTGTCCTTTGACCAGGATGTTTACGTTTTAAAAATCAGTCTGCTTTACTTAGCTGACTATCAACCTGAGGTAAAACGAAAAGCTAACATTATGTAACAAGCCAGTTGATTTTTTAGCTTAACCAAGTTGACTACACCGCTGTCTTCTTTCTTTTTTTCCTGGGGAATTCTTCTTCTTCGGTTATTCAGGCTCCAGCTGACTTATGGGATGGTGTAGTGTAGTACATTTGCATACTTCAAAATTTCAACGGATGTAGAAGGTCATCCGGGTACCGTTCGGCTACTATTAAAAGCCTACTGAGTATTCAGACACCCTACGGATTGTGACGTACTGCTTTTTGCGTACTATATAGTATGGCAGTATGAGTATTTGGATGCAGCCTCTCACTTCTTCATGACACAGGCTCAGCTCCTCTCTCTCGCACCTGTTCCTCTCTGCTGGTAATGATCACCAGGTCAGCTCCTCTCTCTCTCTCTCACCTGTTCCTCTCTGCTTGTAATGATCACCAGGTCAGCTCCTCTCTCTCTCTCACCTGTTCCTCTCTGCTGGTAATGATCACCAGGTCAGCTCCTCTCTTTCTCTCTCACCTGTTCCTCTCTGCTGGTAATGATCACCAGGTCAGCTCCTCTCTCTCTCTCACCTGTTCCTCTCTGCTGGTAATGATCACCAGGTCAGCTCCTCTCTCTCTCTCACCTGTTCCTCTCTGCTGGTAATGATCACCAGGTCAGCTCCTCTCTCTCTCTCACCTGTTCCTCTCTGCTGGTAATGATCACCAGGTCAGCTCCTCTCTCTCTCACCTGTTCCTCTCTGCTGGTAATGATCACCAGGTCAGCTCCTCTCTCTCTCACCTGTTCCTCTCTCTCTGCTGGTAATGATCACCAGGTCAGCTCCTCTCTCTCTCACCTGTTCCTCTCTGCTGGTAATGATCACCAGGTCAGCTCCTCTCTCTCTCACCTGCTCCTCTCTGCTGGTAATGATCACCAGGTCAGCTCCTCTCTCTCTCACCTGTTCCTCTCTGCTGGTAATGATCACCAGGTCAGCTCCTCTCTCTCTCTCACCTGTTCCTCTCTGCTGGTAATGATCACCAGGTCAGCTCCTCTCTCTCTCTCACCTGTTCCTCTCTGCTGGTAATGATCACTAGGTCAGCTCCTCTCTCTCTGCAGTCTTGTTGACTGTCACTCTTTTTCTCAGAGGAGATGTAGTGCAGGGTGGATATGAACACCTTCCAACCTTGACAACAAGTTAATTCTGGAACACACACAACAGAAGCTGTCTTCTGAGTATTCACCTGTACATTCACATTAAACACACACACACACACACACACACACACACACACACACACACACACACACGACATTCAGTTTTAACCTACAGAATATTTCACATGGCTGTTTCAGGTTGTATATATCCAGGTATACAATTTCTTATATGGAGCTTTTACAAATATTCATTTTTAGGCTGTAAACTCATATTTACTCACCCAGATCTGATATTATCTTCTGAAGCCTACCTTTCTCAATGTTTAACTGGTCTCTCTCTGCATCTAAGATTGTGTTACTGATCTCTAACTGGTCTCTCTCTGCTTTAAGGATGGTGTAACTGCTCTCTAACTGGTGTCTCTCTGCAGTGTAGTTGGCTGTAAGGAGTGACAGGGTCTCAGACAGTTGGCTGTGCTTCTCCGTGGTTTTGTTTACCACTCCATTATCTGCAGAGGAAGGGAAAACCACAGTGCACTTTACTGAATCACACACACTGACAGCATGAGCTCACTCACTGACCCAATAACTGCAGACTAATAAGAAGCAGCACCTGCTAAACTCACAGTGGATACAGAGCAGCGTGATGGCGGTCAGTAGCAGAACACACAGCAGCCCCAGACACACTGCAGTCCATCTGTAGAATCTTCTCCCTGTAGATTCAGATCCACACACACCTGCGTTACTGATGATTATGGGAGTGTAATAAATATGGAGAAACAGGCATCTCACGGCATTACAGAGGGAGATCCAATGTGATGGTGTCCTGCTGCCTACCAATCACAGACTCCATTTTGTAACTATCCTTTTGAGATTAAAAGATCAACAACTCTTTTCTGTCACCACTAGGAAAGTCACCAGACATGGAGAACTGGGAAGACGTGGGTGGACTCCACAGGGCAGGTGTTTCTACCTTGAACTCTTGGCCTTCAGCAAACTTAACCCACGATTGCGTCAGTAAAATATCCAGCTGTATAAATGGATAACATTGTAAGTTGCTCTGGATAAGAGCGTCTGCTAAATGCCAATAATGTAATAATGTCTAGTGTCAAAAACCTGTTATGAGCTGTGAGGCTGGTTATTTCTCATAGGACCATATACTGTATGTATAACTATGCACTGTATGGGGAAGTAACTCATATCTGATAAACAAAATGCAAGCATGAAAACAAAACATGTAGTGAAGCAAACAAAAACATGTAAGTGCATGTGTGTTACTGTTTCTCGTGACTGTGTGTGAAGTGAGTGACTGTGGAAGAGGAACTGTCACTCAGCTGATAAGCAGATCCTTTTGCAATCTTCTTGTGTAAATTCTTGAGAAAGTTATGGTTTCACAGAGAGGAATTTGATCTTTCCGTTAGTGATCACAAACATGTTCATGTATTCATGATAAAATTGTATAAAATCTATCTGTACTATATCTGTAAATCTATCTGTAAAATTTATGTGAAATCATGTTTTTTGCTTCATCTTCAGTGCCACTGCATGATGTGCTCCTATAGACCTCTTGCTTAAAGTGTGTTTTTTGAATGTGTATGACCATATGTGCTCCTACCTGAGTGCTGATCTCCTGGACTGCTGTTTAGGTTCTGATCTGCTGTGGTTCTGGACTCGCAGGGTTGGATGGTGTCTACATTGGCGTAGATATCGTCACACATCTCCATGGTGCAGACCCTGAATCTGCAGTCTGTGTGTCGTGTGATGTGTCTCTGCTGTACTGCACTGTACTGACAGAGTTTTAAACACACCCTGTGAGCACCACAGGATGATGTCACAGATTTAGGTGTCGATAACCTGTCATAGTGAGTTCACTGAGAATGTTTCACTGCTTATGATGCTGAATCATATGAATGTGATTGTTTATTTAGCAAAAAAAAAAAAAAAAAAAAGCAGAAAAATACAAAAGGTTGAACATTTCTTCCTCTCTGTTCTCCCGCTCTGTTCTCCCTCTGATCATCTGCCCTTCAGAGATGCCTTTCCTGACACAAGAATTTTACAGATACAGTATAATCTAAACAATAATGAAAGGAATATATGAAATAAAGAAGGGAATGAGTCTGAGTAGTGGCTGCATCTCTGGTCCAGGTTAACCAGGACTCCAAAGCACAGCATTGTGAGAATGGTAACTGGGAGGGACACGTGTAAGTGATCTTAACATGAGTTTGTTTGCTTCTGTTCTGCTGAGCTTTCTTTAGAATATGAACATTTAATCCTATAACCAAATATCAAAACAACAAATGTGAACTCCTGCAAATTTTACGCTCAAAGGTTACAGGGGCTCCCTTTTATTTCATTATTTTCACATAGAGTGCATAGTTGTGCAGTCTTTTGGCAACCACCAATTTCAGGGACAGGCAGTATCTCTATTACATGTATTTTAAATGCATAATTGAAATACTTTTGTGTGTTTTGTCATTTGTATTTGATGGGGTTGCAAATATGTCAATGTAAGTTGTCTCATGATACTTCAGACAGAGGTGTTTTTCGTATTTTTAAACTACTAAGATTACTTCCTACTCTCTCTCTTCCCATGATATATAATCACTTTTCTATGAAGTGTCCCTCATGTTCTCGTTAACACAGATACGAACCACATGAAGTTGGACACACAGCCATATCAATCTCCGCCTCTGTGCCTGATCTCTGTTCACCACTTTGGGTCATCCACTCCTTTTATAATCCAGCAATATGATACATTCAACTTGTTGTCAGTTTTTGAATCAGAATTACTGCACTTCTCCCACAAGGGCGGCGCTCTGTGCTGAGAGCTGGTGCAGTGGTGTAAGTGTGGCTGTGAATCTATTGCAGTGGGAAGTGAAGCTAAATATCAAGATCATCTGGATTTGCTACCATTTCAGTTGTAAAAGACGTGTATAAGAGTGGTATAAGAGTTGTAGCATGTTGTTGCCATTTGACACTGAGTATTTCACAAGCTCAGTCCTTTTAGTCTCACTCTTGTGTTGCCATGGTCTTCTTCACTTCTCACTTGGTACTTCCCCTCGTGAAGAACTGAATTATGAAGTTATACAGAAAAGTTGTCTACTCCCTATACATTTAAAATACATACATTTGATGCTTCCTGGGGAATGTATTTCAAAATACAAAACATTGTCTTTTATTTTGATACATTTCTTCCTACCAGCATTTTGTAGTTTATTCTGATACATTTACTCTTGGGGTATTTTGCATTTTATATCAAAATACCTTATTTTTGCCCATCTCTTATCACACTCGGACGGCACAGGGCCAGAGACTGCGCTTTGCTGACTCCAACATGAAGCTCATTCCACCAAGAGAGACAGTGAACCTACACGCACACACACATACACTCTCCCTTTTACAGAGTGAAAGACTGACTACAGAGTAAGAGCAGAATCAACACTGTTACAGAGTGAAAGACTGACTACAGAGTAAGAGCAGAATCAACACTGTTACAGAGAGGTAATGATCACTGTGTAGGAGCAGTAGCTGTTTCTCTCCTCAGTGTGTCCTCACTTCCTTCTCTCTGTCCCTCCTGATGAAGGTGCATGTGTCTCATTCTCTGTGCTGTTGCTGCTTTCAGGTACTGGATGAGTGGAGAGCCTAATAACTCTGGAGAGGAGCATTGCGCAGTGAACTACCCTGAATATGACCCCCAGAAACACTGGAATGATGTGATGTGCTCTCAAAACAATAACTGGATCTGTGAGAGACCTGGCTGTTACTAATAGACATGCACACAAACAAATACATCCACACATACATAGACAGGAAACCTTTTGTATTCCCATACTAGCCATTCAGTTTTGTAAATGAATGTGTCACACACGCACACACACATTCACATACACACACGTATAGACACATTGCCACACATTGTCAGATGCAAGCACATATAAAAAAGTGAACTTCTGAAATTACAAAAAAGTAATTTGTAGAGGAGAACAGGACCCTGAAATAACTGTTGTTTTGAAGAAAACTCAAAAATCTTTGGCAAACTAAGCTTGCATCACAGGTGGGACCGCAGCTAGCGAGAGTTCCTCCCCTCTCACAGCTGAATTTTACTGCAGAATCAGCACAGGAGCCTTTCAGCTTAAACACTGAGCTTCAGGGCGTATTTGAGATGTGAAGTGTTTGCACTGTGTTCCTGCCACTGTCAGCTAGCAGGCCCTGTCCTTCCTCTGTCTGTTTCTCCATCTTCTTCATCCCATGCTCCTCCTCCTCGGTTTCTGGAGGAACACAGAACAGCGCTGTGTCCCTTCTGCTTCCACCTTCCCTGCTCCCCTGAGCTCGACACTGGCCTCTCTCTGCACATACAGTGCTGAACACCTTCTCCAAGCCCCTCCTGTTCCACAGCTTCATTTTAAACAAGCGTTTTTAATCACTGTTCTCGTATCAATCACTTTCTCACGTGTAGATTTGATAATATTTAGAAATATACGTGGACACAAAATCTTTGTTATTGTTTTCCTTTTCATGTCACTACTGTACTACTTTCACTGCTGCGACTCGCTACTTGCCGGCCTCCCGACGTGTCATCAGCCTGTCGCTATTGCAAATGGTTTCTATGGGCCAAATTTCATATTTCAAAAAATTCCTACCGCCAAGCGGAAAGTCAGACGGCTTCCAAACTGCCACACGTGTCCGCCTTACTCTCGAGTGTATTTTAAAAACACGTTGGAGATTGTACCTATGATTGCAAAGTCACAACATTAAATTGAAAATGATGAATTCAACTCCAAAACCACTCAGAGAACAATATTTTATTTTTGAAAGTCATGGCAATGTTGTTCAATGACAGAAATAGGGAATAGTATTTTATTTCCTTAGCAACAGGGGGTGCCACCTGTTGGAGTCAGAGGCTGGCTCTCACGTACTTGAAACTGGGGGTAACTAACAAAGTGTGTGTGTGTGTGTGTGTGTGTGAGAGAGAGAGAGACAGAGAGAGAGAGAGACAGAGACAGAGAGACAGAGAGTCTGTGTCTGCATTTTAATGTGTACTCATTTAAAGTGTAAAAGCTAATGAAACAAATCTTGTATAAAAGCGCCATCTAGTGGAGAAATTGCAGAGATGCACCATTCATATTTCAATGTGGATTTTAAAAGCAAAAGGACTCCAAATTTTTTGAACGTTTAAAAAAATTATTTGAGAGTTTGTGTGTGTGTGTCTGGGTGATTGTGTGTATTAAAATGTACACATTTAAATTAAAAAAGCATGAGAAAACTGAAAAAAATATGAATATGCACCATTCAGTGGATTCAATAGATAGCAAGACCATTCATATTTTAATGGGGATTTAAAAGTCAAAATGACTGTAAATTTTAAAATGTTTTAAAATGTTGTTGTGATTGTGTGTGTTTGTGTGCTTCTGTCTGTGTTTGTGTTTTAAAGTGTTGTCAAAGTGTAAAACTTGATGAAACTGATGAACGTGTAGATAAGCGCCACCTGGTGGACAAAATACAGAGCTACACCATTCATATTATGATGGTGATTTGAAAGGCAAAATGACTGAAATTTTCTAAGCGTTTAAAAAAAGTTCATGTGAGTGTGTTTATGTGTGTGTGTGTGTCTGTGTGTGTGTGTGTCTGTGTGTGTGTGTGTGTGTGTGTGTGTGCGCGTGTGTGGGTGTATTTGCGTGTTTTTGTGTTTGGGTCCACTTTTATTTACAATTTACATTAATTGTTTGGGATTGAATGTAAATAATGCAAATTTCCATTTCTATGCTGATGACACTATTATTTATTGCTGTGCTCTCACTGTAAAAAAGGCTCTGGAGTACCTGCAAGCTGCTTTTAATTTAGTGCAGGTTCAGCTTTGTCAACTGAAGCTTGTCTTAAACCCAGATAAACCCAGAACACCTGGTTCAAAAGCTTAAGTTAAAACTTGGGTTTTATTTTAGGAACAAATCTTGTTTTTCTTTTGTTGCCAGGCAGAGATTGGTTGCTACAACATTTATGCCTGTTCTTGATTATGGTGATTTGTTATATATGAATGCCTCAAGCTAATGTCTTCATATGTTGGATACAGTTTATCATGGGGCCTTGAGGTTCATTACTAATTGTAGGGTCCTCACTCATCATTTTACATTATATTCCAAAGTCAACTGGCCTGCTCTGTCTGTACGAAGAGTTAGTCACAGGCATGTTTTTATCTATAAGGCCATTTTAGGAAAACTTCTCTCTTATTTATGTAATTATATGTCACAAAAATGTGAAGGCACTTATAGGTTAAGGTCTCAAGCTTCTTTGCCTTTGGCTGTTCCTAAAGTTCGTACCGAGTTTGGCAAGAAGGCTTTCATGTATTCTGAACCCTCTGCCTGGAATAGCCTGCAAAAAGAGTTAAAACTTCAGGACTTGGTCACACTCAGTGAATTTAAAGCTATTGTTAAGAGTTTGGAAACAGAGTCTATTGGGAATTGCAAATGTTTTTAGCTGAAAATTGATAGATTTTGCACTTGTTGTACTTTGCACTTTCTACTTGTCCTTTGTCTTCTTGTGTATTTTTTATGCTTATGTTGTTTTGTTTTATCTGTGTGCTGCTTTATTTGGCCAGGTCTCTCTTGTAAAAGAGATTTAAAATCTCAGTGGGACAAACCTGGTGAAATAAAGGTTAAATAAAGTGTACTCAATAAAAGTGTGAAACTTGGTAACGTTTAAAAGTTTGAAGCAATTTTGGCTTGAAAATCCCTTTTCAAATATGAATGGTGTAGTTTTATATTTTGTCCACCAGATGGAGCAAATTGACAGTTCTTTCACTTTCGTCACGTTTTACACTTTAAATGAGTACACTTGCACAATGACGAAGGCACAGACACAGAAAAAACGCACACACACACTCTCTCTCTCACACACACACACACACACACACACACACACACACACACACACACACGTTTTTAAACATTTAACAAATTTGTAGTCATTTTGGCTTGAAAATCCCTTTTCAAATATGAATGGTGTAGTTTTATATTTTTCCCACCAGATGGCGCAAATTGACAGTTTTTTCACTTTCGTCACGTTTTACACTTTAAATGAGTACACTTGCACAATGACGAAGGCACAGACACAGAAAAAACGCACACACACACTCTCTCTCTCACACACACACACACACACACACACGTTTTTAAACATTTAACAAATTTGTAGTCATTTTGGCTTGAAAATCCCTTTTCAAATATGAATGGTGTAGTTTTATATTTTTCCCACCAGATGGCGCAAATTGACATTTTTTTCACTTTCGTCACGTTTTACACTTTGATTAATTACACTTTAAAGACAGCACAATCACAGACATTCACACAGAAAAAACGCACACACACACTCTCTCTCACACACACACACACACACACACGTTTTTAAACATTTAACAAATTTGTAGTCATTTTGGCTTGAAAATCCCTTTTCAAATATGAATGGTGTAGTTTTATATTTTGAGAGTTTTTTCACTTTCGTCACGTTTTACACTTTAAATGAGTACACTTGCACAGTGACGAAGGCACAGACACAGAAAAAACGCACACACACACTCTCTCTCTCTCACACACACACGCAAATTGACAGTTTTAACCATTTTATTACATTTTACTCATAAAGAGTACACTTTAAAACACAAAAACACACACAGACACAGGCTCACTCACACACACACACACACACACACACACACACACACACACACACACACACAGACTTACACAAAGGTTTTTAAACATTTGCAGTCACTTGCAGATGATGTGTAGATGATACCCAACTGTTCATTTCCTTCCCACCCGAGATGGGCATCACTCCCAAAGTATTTGCATGTCTCACTGACATCTTGGGCTGGATGAATAAGCAACAGCTCAAACTAAACATTGATAAGACCGAGATCGCCTACGTCCCAGCATACATGACCCCTCCGATGAACCTCTCAATTTGCGTTGACAACGCAAAAGTAATAGCAAGCACAGCTGCCAAAAACCAAGGGGTAACTTTGGACAGCAATCTGTCCTTCAAAGTGCATACTGCAGCCACATCCAGGATGTGCAGATTCCTGTTATTCAACATTAGGAAGATCAGACCTTACCTCTCCAGATACACAGCTCAAGTGGTGATCCACACTCTCATGCTGTCACGTCTGGACTACTGCAACTCGCTGCTTGCTGGCCTCCCGGCGCATGTCATCAGACCGCTGCAGCTTATCCAGAACGCAGCAGTCCGATTGACGTTCATCCTCCCCAAGCAGGCCCATGTGACACCTCTCCTTGAATCCCTCCACTGGCTACAGCGAGTTGCAGCAAGGATCAAGTTCAAGACCTTGCTACTAACCTTTAAGCATTGCATTGTTTACATGGCAAGAACACTGACAGAGCATACACACGCACACACACTCTCTCTCTCTCTCCAACTTTGATTAACAAGGGGCTTTGAATAGGTAAAGGAAAAAAAAAAAAAAATAATAAAAAATCGAGGAATTCCAATGGAAGGAAAATAAACCCAAAACACTGACACTGAAGTGCTCATCTCCAATTATATTCAATTTATTGAATCAACCTGATAAAATTCCACAGGCACAATTCTGTGGTGTAAAAACTGGAGAAACGAACACAAAGGAGGGGAGAGCGTTGCTACAAATGACACAGAAACACCTGAGGCAGCATTCTCAGGTGGAAATGTGCTCAGCCCTCACCAGTAAACTTCACCGAGGATACCACTGGGGTTCAAACCAGAAACAAAGGCAGAAACACAGCTCTGAATGAACAAAAATGTTTATTATACACGTCACATATCTATTCCTTCAAAAAGAAATGACTGTTTTGAAAAATTTTAAAATATTTCTCTATGAAGTGGAGGACTTCTTTGTACAGGCGCTGAGGCGCGGGCTCATTTATGGGTGTTCACCATCTCCTCCAGCTTGGCCTGGTTGGAGCCGGAGAAATCGTCCACCTGGAGCGGAAACAGCGAGGGAAGCACAGGCGCGTCAAGCCTCAGCCTGAGCACCGGGGGGCCCTGCGCCCCCCAAACCCCACACCCCCCAAACCCCACACCCCCAACCCAAACCCTGCACCCCGCACCCCCCCAAACCCCGCACCCCCAACCCAACCCCCACACCCCCAACCCAAACCCCGCACCCCGCCCCCCAACCCCCACACCCCCAACCCAAACCCCGCACCCCGCGCCCCCCCAAACCCCACACCCCCAACCCAAACCCCGCAGCTTGATATTCAATACCTTCAACACATCGCTTGCAATCTGTGTACTTACATAGTAACGGTGAAGTAAGAATAAAACGTTTAACTTCATGCTAATATAAGTTTATTTAAAATTTAAAGAAAAAAAATTAAAACACAAGAGTAAAAAAGAATCATGGAATACCAATACATTCCCTGTTATTCAACACCTGTGCAGCAAACTGCCACTCTACCAGCTCCAGTGTTTCAGGGTTTAGTTGAGACTGTTCAAAGTTCCTGTTGAGGGAAGGTGACTCCACCCTCACCTCCTACTGAGGACAGAACCTCCTCAATACCTGAGAAAACCCTCACCACAGAGACTTACAAGGGAAAAATATTCCACCTTCTTTCATAAAAACACATCAATAGTCTCTTGCTCAGGGATTGGAACAGTGTCACAAAGTGTAAGAAACCTTCATGTTTACAACCATTTGCCTCATTTCATAAAGACCAGGGAAAGTGGCGTACCTTTTTGCCGTTTTTGTAGAAGTGGAATGTAGGCATGCACTTGATGTCACAGAAACTGGCCACATCCTGGAGAAAGCAGGGAGAGAGAGGGTCTGTCAGACTGACTGAAAACTCACCTGTTCAAACTGCAGCTTGGCTCAAGTCTCCGCATCAATGCTACATCCTCAAACACATCTGACACACTCTCACACTTCCTCTAGCTCCTGCCATGGCGCTGAGAACACTATGTTTTATACAGACTCCTGTTATTGGCTGCGACACTGATGATGCGGCATTGTCTCTGCTGATAGGCTAGCCTTTCAGACGCACCTGCGTGTCACTCTGAATGAGAGCTTCTGCTAAACCTCTAAAAGGGAGTAAGAGGAGAGAGACAGATATGCGTTTGCATTTAAACAAGCTCTCACTGGAATGAGTGTTTGAGTTAATGTGTGAGATAAAGCCGGGGAGAGGGAGAGAAGCAGCCCTGTGCCCTCGCACCCGGTGCCCGCTCTGAACACTGCACCACACTGCTGCCATCTCAGCTGCCCACACCCTGTAACCACAGCAACCCCCACGGCCAATCAGCACAAGAGCTGAACACCAGCGCAGGCAGGTGCAGCGCAGGCTGCTGTAGCTCTTTTAACAGCCTCGGCCCCAGCAGAGCAGGGGGAGGGGGCGGCAAACGGGTGTGTGAAACAGCACTGCAATCAGACTGACCACAAAACTCAGCCGCTTGTCATTCAGAATGACTGCGGCAAGTAGAACTCTTAGTGAAGTGCACTTTCAGGAGTGTCTCTTACCTGCGCATCGTCCACGTCGACCTTCAGAAACACCACGCTTTTATTCTCTGGCTTTTCAGAGAGAGCCTGAAAAAGAGGGGGAGCCGGATCAGCTGACTCAACCAGAGAGAGAGAGGGGGGAGACAAAGGGAGAGGGAGACAGAGACAGGGGGACAAAGGGAGAGGGAGACAGAGAGAGGCACACACACACACACACACACACACACACACACACACACACACACACACACACACACACACAGGGAGAGGGAGGGAAGCAGGGCTTCCTGCTCTGAGCGGTACTCTGCTGTGCACTGACTGCACCGCGCCGCTGCAGACTCTTTCAGCCCCCCTGTGTGGCGAAGCTTCTGCGGTCAGGAGGACCCCAACATGGCTGTTCCAAAGCGATCAGCATGACGGGCGTGGCTGCTCTGTATCGCTTTCAAACAGCCACTCCAGGACTCGGTGGAGAGCGTTCCTCACGCTCACTCATTACTACACACAACGAGGCTTTCACCCACAAGAGGCTCCTCCAGGGTTGCTGGGCAACAGAACGCAGCGCGTCCCATTGGAGGACGAGGACAGAGAGCTGCAGCTGCGGGGCCGTCTCCCGGGCAACGCTCACGCTTTCATCACCTCAGACACCAAAAACAGGCCTGGGGGCCGTGAATGCCCACACTATGCTACGGGTTTCTGACAGGGCAGTCAGGTTAAAACGCTTCACAGCTCCGTCTTTACGCCTGCTTCCTCAGCAGGGTCTCCTTTACCCTGTGCTGCCCGGCACCTGCTGACAAACATCACCAACCGCATCCAATCAGAACTGTCAACTCCTGCTCACAGCTGCCACTGGCTGTCATTCTCTGCTTTGCTATTGCTCTTACCACTACCAGCCAATCACAGAAAGCACTAAACACACAACACAATAACACCACATGCACAGAACAGCCAGTAAGAGACTGTCCATCAAACTGTACTCAAAAACCAACAGTAACCATTTTAGCGGACACATAAAAATGATCTAATTATACACTTATAACATTATTAATGTCTTGCTACACCCAGCTACCCACAAAGCCCGGTGCATCCTTTGTGGCCGAAATGAGCTCTAGGAAGGGCAGCAGAGAGTGTGTGAATGAGCACGGGATGCAGTGCATTCTGGGTAATGAGTACTCACTTTGTAGAAGGGGGCGATGCTCTGGCAGGGCCCACACCACGTTGCTGTGAAGTCCACCACCACCAGCTTATCCCCGGCGTCCAACAGCGCCTTGTCAAAAGCTTCCTGGGGACCACAGAGAAAGCAGGAATTTAAAAATCAATCAAACACCATCAAACACATTGCAGACACTGACCAATCCCAACTAACATCTCAAAGTCACTGCCAGCCAGTTTCCTTAGCATTTTCCCCACTAATCAAGAGCTGACTGAAATGAAATCGAAAGGGTTGACCCAAACTCTTCAAGAAACAAACAGGAAGACAATCTGTGAAAGAACTGCTGATATTTCTTCCCAACCTGATTAACTGCTGTGAGAACTTTCTTGAAGAGAAGCGCGTTTCAGGGGTTTGCACGTCTGCCCCAAAAGGAGTTTGACTGTTGGGGATTCCTGTTACCCAAGTGTACTGAAGATATTTTTCCCTGAAGGACATCAGTTTTATAAGCCAAAACTGAATCTGCTCTCAGAACTGTACTACTGGATTTCTGGGCTATCACTGTTGCCGCAAATGTTTAACCCAGCTCTACCTCATCACCGCAACATCCTCGTTTTGCCTAATAAAATCGTAAAGACCAATTAGTCAGTGTGAGAAACTACCTCCTTAATCAAGCGCGTCCGCAGGTTTCGGGTGCCGTATGATTTGAAGGCAAAGCAATGCGATACCCCCTGAGCTGCGGCGAACGCACAGCGGAACAAAGACCCGACGCGGAAGAATGAGCTGTAATTACATCCCACGGAAGGTTTGTTTTCACGCAACGCGAGGAGTTCAGGATCTCCGCAAAGGCAGTAATCTCTGGCGCATGACCCAGTGACATGCTGAAACGCGGATCACGCAGCCCCGCTATTTCACCATGACAACGCAAGACAACGAGCTTTACAAAATGCCGTTTCAGTGCTCCGGCACAACACCACTGTAACATGCTAGCCATGATCCCTATCCTACCCTGCTAGCAGTCTGCATAAATGGTTTGGCTTTAGTACACAAGACTATGACCTTTCTTCCATCTAAAATATGTCTCGTATTTCAATATTTAACAAGAATCAAATATGTGAAGTATCCACCACGTGATCTGTTCCAACACTGAACACAATGTGATTTTTTCATCGTTCTCGGATGTTCTCTGCAAGTTTCCATTTACAGTGAAGTTAAGGATGAGTTCAAACACACGCGTCCAGGCGGCCCTTTGCGGTGCCACACCGCGCTGCGTGACCGAGGAGCCCGCACCGGCGTCGCCAACACGAATCATGAGCGTTTCGCTAACACAAGTTCAGGGTTTCATCTGATGTATTGTCATCTAGGCAAAATTTGAATAACACGCATAACGAATTCGGTGGATTTAAAACGAGCGATTCAGTCTGCTGTATATACTGTGGGCATGTTAGCAACCTCAGCAGCTTTTTTGCTACATTTTGTAGTAATTTGCACTTGGAATTGCAGAACCGCAAAGATGGCGATTTCGGTTTTCTGAGACAGGGCGAATCGGCGCGCGGGCGTTGGGGCAGGATTACATACCCCGTACCCCTCCGTCACGCGACCCACGCCCCAGTCGCACCCGCTAAATAAAGCCGTGTGGGTCTGAGAGCTCTGTTATGCCTTAAATGTGTAAGATTATATAAATGATCTTAATTCAACAAACACGCTAGCTCGTTAGCTAGCTAGCTAAATAGCGTTTGGGCACTTGCTTACTAACTGGACTCCATGGTCACAAATACTGCTTTGAATTAACGGTCCGCTGCAATATTTAATGTATTGCTTACCTTATCCTCGATTACGATGATCATTCTGATTACTGATAACTATAAACTGGGAGTGAAAATGCACCGTTACTTTGTATATATATGTGTCTGTTAGGTCCTCCTATTTTGCCTGTGCAGTGTGGTCCACGCAAATTGAATTTTTCCCAGAAGGCGTTTATATAACGCGGTCAGAAGCCCTGCCCATGCTCACAGCTCACGCGCCGTGCGGGAATACCTCTCAGCGTGAGCTGCAGACGCCTCGGACGGCGTAAATATTCATTTTTCTTTGATGACGGTTAGGGTTTGCCTTGTCTTGAGCACAGTTAAGGTTGGAAAAAGGGGGAAGTTACTGTCTTCGCCCACTAAATATTTTTGCATTACATAGGCAAGGTTTAGATTAACAAATATTGTTTAAAAATAAGTCATTGAAAATGAATGCTGGACTTTTGAGTATAAAGGCATGCCTTAATATCTATGAGTGGAAGTAACTTTGCTGATTTTGAAGTTATTATCATATATACAACAAAAACGCCCGTGTTTAATCACACGTGCTGGAAAATCACAAACGCACTTGCCCCCGAGTCACAATGACTTAACAAAATTTAGGGCGCCTACCAATCAGAGGCCGCGCATGGTGTGCGCAACGCCAAAGCCGTGTGCTGATTGGTCGCTTTCGGACTTCACGCTCCACTGTGCGGAATTGACTGCTGCACTTTCCTCGTGCTCACCGCGCACTCGCCTCTGATTGGTCAATCCGCACCAGGTGACACCCCTGCGCCAGCCGTAGATACGGGGCTTTGCGTAAAGCAGCCGTGGCGCCAGGTCACTAGTGTCAGCTGTTCGTTTATGAACAGCTTATTTCCACGCGAGTTTTTTTTTCTTGTAAACATCTGAGCAATTGATTAGTGGAGGTCGAGCATCTGTCTGGTTTATTGAGAATTATATCTTACCGTCTTCCCCATTCCGACAAACGGCTTATTGCGCCCCGGTGCCGTAAAGCACTGACCGCGGGTCACTTTGATTGCTCTTAGCGCACGGGTTTGGACGAGTTCAGGAAGATGATCCTGAAGCTGTGAGCAGGAAGCATCTTGATAGTTTGTTCAAAATTAAACCCCAAGCAAATTTTTTCAGTGATTTTTTTTTCAAGAGAAGAACCTGATATTGTCCCCGGCTGAATAGTTTCTTTGGACAGTGTGAATCTGGGCAGCATCTGGACTGCACTCCAGTAAAGATGCACAGCAGAAGGAACCCTAATCAATGCTCTGCTCTCAGGGATCAAACATGATCAAGTGTGTCTCTCATGAAGGGAGCGCAGCTGCTTTGTGCAAATAGAAAGCAGAGAAAGAAGGTTTCCATTCAAACCCTTTCACTGAATGCTCTGATGTGCCCTCCTCACAGATGTTCCTGCTTCCATTCTGCCTCCCTTTCATCTCCTCCTCTCCATCCATGATTGGACAAGGGTTGCCTAGGTAAGGAGGGAGCCATGGAAACGAGGCTCACATTAGCAAAACCAAAGGATATTTAAATTAGTGAATAAAGGCTCCCTCATTTTTTTTCTGGCTTGAACAAAAGCTTGAATGTAAATCCATTTAACAATGATCTGTATTACTGAGTACCATAAAGCTGGAGAGGCACAGTCTGACGGTGTCACCAGCAAAAGGACGTGCAGGTCTCAGATAAACTCATCTGAAGACTTGACTGATATATAAATATCTTTGTGTGATAGAGGAAAATCTGTTGACCTTGGACCCAATAGGGAACAGGACTGGGTGGCACAAGCATGACCTGCAACTACACCAAGCCCCCTAAAACGCACCCTCAGAGCTTACAAAACCCAAACACCGCAACCCCAACCCAACCACCTGGAAGGCAAAAAAACTACCCAACACTGGTTAGAAACCTGGCGGATCGAGAAAGCTTTATTCGGGCAGCAGAAGGAGCAGCGCATGGCGGAGCAGGGCAGGGCGGGGCACGGCGGGGCGGGGCGGGGCAGGGCAGGGCGGGGCACGGCGGAGCGGGGCGGGGGAGGCGTCGGATGCGCGAGAACACGGTGGCGCGCCGCTGCGTTTCCTGCTGTGGGCCACAGGGGGGCGTCACGCCCTGACGATGGCCTTGCCCGTGTTTTCTCCCCTCAGCATTCCCATGAAGGCTGCCGGCATGTTCTGGAAGCCCTCGGTGACGTGCTCCCTGCACTTCAGCCTCCCCTGCCAGCACAACACCACAGACAGTGAGCACACTCTGCCACCAGGGGGCAGAACACTCCTGCAGGACCAGGCTGTGAGCTGCTTCTCCCCACTGTCTCCACCAGGTGGTGCACTTTATCTCAGTTTGGGACTCAATGAAAATAAATAACATTTTTCTACTTCTTCTACTCTACTGCTCAGAAGTAGTGTATAAACTCTTGATTATCACTGTGTGTATGCAGAAGCTGGTGATCATACTGCTGCATGCAATGCAAATGTGCTTCAGTATGAGCTGCTGACACATTGGAAAAAAGTTCTGCAGAATTATGGAACACTATAGCAAGAGTAACTATTTACCTCTGGGCACGACCATATTAAAGACAAACTGTTTCTTTTTCCTGTATTTTGGAAAGACAGGTGAGTGTAAGGCACTGTGCTTAATATCTGAAGGCTAAGATGTGAAGACTTTTCCTCGGTTTGGCACTTTCTCCTGCTGGAGACTGTGCGTGTGCCCTGTGCTAAAGCAGTTTTACTGGCCCATGTGCACAGAACTGCACTGCAGTGAAGGTGTGTTACTGAGCGGGTTGCAGTACTGTATGCCCAGGATTACAGAACAGAGAGCAGGGAATGCACCTGCCAGACCTGCTGAACACCTGAGCAGCTCTGTACACCTGCTATTCCACTCAGAAAAAACTTCTGCCCAGCAAGACCCATTCAAATTCATTTTAGCATTTTCTATTCTAAATCAGAATGTTCAGGATCCCTGTGGTTCATTACACTGGATTGTTACTCTATAGCTCCCTCCACACGATGCTAAACCTCACTAATCTGCACCGCCATCAAGCTGTCCTCGGCTCTAAGCGGCCGGTGTGGGGGCGGGGCGGGGCCCTGCGGAGCTCCGGCTCTCTGACTTGCCTCTTGCACCCAGGCCATCAGCCTGCGCAGGGACACCTCGTTCTTGTGCTGCCAGCGGGAGGAGATGAAACCCTCCATCCTCAGCTGCTTGAAGATCATGTGGCTGTGGATGTAGGGCCCTGAGGAAACACACCCAGCCAGGACGCAGGGAGTCAGGGAGCCACCTCCACACCCACACACATCACACTACACTCACACACATCACACTCACACACACACTACACTCACACACATCACATCACACTCACACACTCACACACATCACACTACACTCACACACATCACACCACACTCACACACATCACACTACACATTACTCATTAATACAGCTGGATATTGACAGAGGCAATTGTGGGTTAAGTACCTTGCCCAAGGGTACAGCAGCAGTGCCACAGTGGGGAATCAAACCAGCAACCTTTCAGTTATGAGTCCTCCTACTTAACCACTACGCCACACTGTCCCCACTGGCCTGGCCCTGCTTCCTCTGAACTCACACCTGTCCTGGAAATTAGTTCCAAATTTGAACCAGTTTTTCATGAACTCTAAAATACTCTGGTGTAACATGCATGAAGGTGAGGCTTAGCAGGCACAATTCTGTGGCACAAGTCTGGTTACTGCCATTAAAAGGCAGTCACTGTGGAACTGGTCTCTGACCTTAAGGGAAATTGTTACCATTGTTACTGCTCTTTGACTGAGGTGACTATTCATCCAGACTACAAACAGAACTACAACTACACACAGAACCAGCTGTTTCATAACATTGAATGTACTTTTTAATGATAGTATTGTTAATACTGTAGCTTGAAAGTTAAATCATTAACTAGCTAACTAAGCTATCATACCAAACAGTGATAGGCAGTACCGCTAACTAGCTGGCTAGACTTTCTACCTTACTAACAACAAAAAACTACACAAATAGGCAACTACCTTAATAAGAGCTTTCCAGTAGGATTACCTACCTACTGGATAAAACTAGTGAACAAGCTACCTAAACATAATGTTGAATTGACCTTTGTAAGAGAAGTGATGATGAAGATTACACCTCCTTACGAATAATCTGTTCTTCCTACATCTAGTAAGAGGGAATGTTGGAAGAAAAATCTGAAAGTTTTTAAGAGACCATGAAGAGTGAGAAATGGGGACAGGGGCCTTTCACTTATATTGTGGAATTTGATGCCTGCCCTCTACTACCCATAATCCATTGCTGGAGCGAACGAGGGAGAAGATCACTGTCTCGTCATAACCATCTGCTTAGGCTGCCTTCCTGTGCGCTTGCTCCACCCATAGTGGAACCTACCGGTTTGGGGAGTGGTGTCGTTGTACATGGAGATGCTCCCACACACTGCAATCCTGCCAAACGGCTTCATCAGCGGCATAGCGGCACTGGAGAACTCTCCTCCAACCTGCAGCAACACAGAAACATACAACTGTCAGCACAGAGAGACCACCGTCAGCACAGAGAGACCACCGTCAGCACAGAGAGAGACCTCACTGTCAGCACAGAGAGACCTCACTGTCAGCACAGAGAGAGACCTCACCGTCAGCACAGAGAGAGACCTCACTGTCAGCACACAGAGAGAGACCACCGTCAGCACACAGAGAGACCTCACTGTCAGCACAGAGAGAGACCTCACTGTCAGCACAGAGAGACCTCACTGTCAGCACACAGAGAGAGACCTCACTGTCAGCACACAGAGAGACCTCACTGTCAGCACAGAGAGAGACCTCACTGTCAGCACAGAGAGACCTCACCGTCAGCACACAGAGAGAGACCTCACTGTCAGCACACAGAGAGACCTCACTGTCAGCACAGAGAGAGACCTCACTGTCAGCACACAGAGAGAGGCTTCACTGAGCAGCAACACAGCTCACTGCTCCAAACTGCTCTCACGCTGCAAACACGCCCTCCAGTCACTCTGCCCTATCCTGCTTCTCAGAGGAAGGTGGAAACAGTGCAGCTGTAAAACAGCACTTCACAATTTCAACCTGCCTTTGAAATTTACATTTACCTATTCCTGTGATATCATTGAATAATGTGTAAAATGATGAAATCACTGCATATGTGAAATCTTCGAAGAGCACGCACTTACATTCTCAAAGTAACAGTCGTAGCCGTCTGGAGAGGCTTTCTGCAGAGCCTCCTGCAGGGACCCCACCGTCTTGTAGTTGAAGGCCTCGTCGAACCCCAGCTCTTTCAGGTAGGACACCTTAGCATCCGACCCCGCAGAACCCACCACTCTGCACCCCTTTAAGAGCAGGGAAAACAAGGAACCACATCTTACACTGATCCCAAACAACTTTACACACATCTACATCAACAGGACTGATCTCAAACAACCTTACACACATCCTCAGGAGGACTGATCTCAAACAACCTTACACACATCCTCAGGAGGGCCTGCTCCTTCTTAGAATCATTTTTTCTGACAAATGTATTTTAAAGCTACTATTCTGACAAACAGTAGCTGAAACCCAAACTGCCTGCACCTCCACCTAGAACAACTGCACAGCACTCCGGTAACGTTCAAGCAATGTTGTGGTGTCACAATGTTTGGGATATGTTGTGAGAAGGTTACCTTGATCTTGGCGATCTGGCCGACTGTGGAACCAACTGCCCCAGCTGCAGCGTTCACCAGCAGGGTTTCCCCTGGTTTGATCTCACACACCTCCTCCAGCCCATACAGAGCAGTCAGCCTGCAGAAACAGCACAGAGATTACTGTAGAACAGGAACCTGAAGAATCAGCACAGAGGTTACTGTAGAACAGGAACCTGCAGAAACAGCACAGAGATTACTGTAGAACAGGAACCTGCAGAAACAGCACAGGGATTACTGTAGAACAGGAACCTGAAGAATCAGCACAGAGGTTACTGTGGAACAGCAACTTCATTTTAAAGCTCAGAGATAGGTCTGGAATATAACCATGTATAAATGTTTCTTTTCACAGTAACAATGTAGTGAGGTACCACAACATCAGTGTAGCACGCAAGGTTTAAACCTGCTGCTGTCTTAATGGGAATCACAGGCTCTGACCACAGAGTTACCCAGAGTTACCCAGGTGATGCAGGTTACCCAGAGTTACCCAGGTGATGCAGGTTACCCAGAATTACCCAGTGTGATGCAGGTTACCCAGAGTTACCCAGGTGATGCAGGTTACCCAGAATTACCCAGGTGATGCAGGTTACCCAGAGTTACGCAGAGTTACCCAGGTGAGGCAGGTTACGGGAGTGAGGCAGGTTACCCAGGCATGCCGATGGTTCCGAGCGCCAGGGACAGTGGCTGGTCTCGAGGCCAGTCGGACAGCATGGGCGTCAGTCCCGCCCCGTCCGAAAGGGTGTGGGTTCGCCACCCACAGTTTCCGATCACATGGGACCCGACGGGGAACTGCGGGTTTTTACTCTCCAGGACCCTGAAAGCGCAATGACATCATCACCAAACTGGCGGTTAAAACAGATGAAAGCGACACGCTTCAGTGCGGATTCTCACTAAAACCCGCAGCTCACCTGCTGCCACTGCTGTCCCAATCACACATCCCACACAATTACACCGCAAAACTCTGCATCACACACCCACACTTCACTTAGGAATAACATACAGTCACAGAGGGACCTTCAGCATCACTGACAAACACAGCCAGGCCAAACACTGGGGAAACACTGCCCTCAGGAACAAACACATTCACTGCTGTGCCTCTCCCCTGTTTACACTCTGACACAGCTGCAATGTCCCCTCTGACTACACTCACCAACTCACCCTGCT
>CM032894.1:488637-496137 GCA_019176425.1 Megalops atlanticus
GTGTGCTGCAGCTGGTCACTCTGCAGACTTGGTGGTCTCCTTCAAGCAAATACCTTGTGAGGAATTTCAATTTTCTCCTGTTAGAGTAACTAAAAAGTCAACCCTGCCAACATCCAATTGCAGGATGTCGATGCATTCTCTCTGGGTTAGTAAAACCTCAATAAAAACGCCCGTTGCAAACCATGGACGTGGACATCAAATTTCTGAACAAGCAGGCGGGGCTCTGACTCACGAGCGCAGACGAGTTCAGGGCGCGTGGTATGAGGGGAACAGAGCCCGTGCACGCGGTGCGTACTGCTGAAGCAGGTCCGTTTCTGCAGTCCCGTACTGCACTGGACGCGTGAACGAAAAGAAAAGGCCGCCCTCGGACAGAGGCGCGGAGGCTCCTTCTGGCAGTGACAGAGTCCTGAGAAACTTAAGACGAGCGTGCAGATGTTTACCCAAATCCCAAATCGATGGCTACTGTCGTCAATAATGAGCACTAAACGGACCATAGTACAGTAGCTGTGTAAAAATGGTTTTTGATTTTAATCTTGCAACATCCACCCTGCATACATTTTTTTATCTGTCAATGATTTCCTATGCTTACCGCTCTCGGCGAGCTAACTGAACGAATCTTCCCGTATTTTACTTTCAGTTTTGAGTCGTAAAAACACAGGACGCACAGTGAACCGCTCACAAAACGAAGTAGGCACCAAAATAAGTTTAACAAAATCTCGCAAGAAATACCTTAATGCACAGGCATGATACTAACAGCAAACCGCACCCCGTAGTCTCTAAAATCGACAATCATTCATTGTGCATGCGTCACATGCATATTTATTTTGTGCCAGACCGTCTAATAAGACGATTCTATACAACACGAAACATGAATGTGCCATCTCATCTCCCCGAACTGAGTATCGGTTACTGTTCGGTACACGGCGGAGTGAGTTCGGATACTTTACCGCTGTGCGTTTTCACGCGTTTTGTCCGTCCAGTTCTGCGCTCTGAGCGGAATGTCTTGGCAGCCCGCTGCGTTTAACCAAGGCGGTCCGCAGTTACTGCTATTGGCTGAGAAGCGTTCCTTTGCCCTTTTTTCTGTGATCATGGCATGCAGCAAGTCACTATTTGCGCAACACATTTCAATGTAGGCCGATAAAACTGGGCGTGGGACGTTTCTACTCTGATTTACTGGTTCTCAACTCTAGTTCTGAGCAGCACTCGGCGTCTACTGGTTTTCAGTACCAACTAAAACCGCTGTCCACTCAAAACACACCTATTCAGACTTCATCTTGGTTCCCCAAACCAGGACAATATCTTACATAGATCCTGGCAGCTAAACACCCCTTGCCTGGAGTTAAACTGCTGGTGCAGTGGTATAGATCATTGTTAGGTAATGTGTGTGGTAGTGTGATATAGTTGTATATATTGGTGTTGAGCTCCACGTGCGTTAGCTAGGTTAATATGCTGTTATAGATCAGACTTTAGCATTGAGCGCTAGCATGACGGAGTGATGTAGATTTCTGTTAGACGTTGCGGTTATACTCAGATGTTGAAAATTGATAATGTTCTTTCGGTTACTCGTCACAGATTTTTTCCTCGACACTTTCCACTAAGCGGGTAGGAAATATGTTTGTATGACGATTTATGCTTTTTTCATGTATCATCATCATCGTTTGTAGGCTCAGTGTCGATTGGCTTGCTGCCTGGCGCTGGCACCGTTAAATCACTTTAGATCTGAGTTTTGCATAACTCGACAGGTACGTGCTGCTCTCTTTGAAGGGTGTGTTTTGTGTTGTTTGTAAAAGATACAAGAAACTCAATCTGCTTTCACTTATCTTCTTAAATTATTGACACACAGTAGCATTCAGATGAATTGTTTAAACATACATTTTCATGGTTCAATTAAGTGAGTTAAGGCTGATAACAATTAATAAACAATAATTTAACCTGAGATAGCTCCAACAACTAGTTCTTTCAACATACACAGAGTGGGTACGACATTACATTTAAATGTAAATTTTACTAGTAGCAGTGAAACAAAGAGTGACTCTTGGCCATTTTGAAAGTCCAGTCACAAGCAGTGTTTTGATGGTATTTTCGGTGTGTTCTGCTTATATCTCATTACTCAGTGCATTATTTACTGAAGCTCATAATTGCCCAGGATAAGGGTGTCTAACAATTGCAATGCATTCATGGCGCATCACTTAATCTGTGAAATCCAAAACAGACACCACTGTAGCCATAAATCTAATGCCTACATTTTATTGTGTGATTATAACAGACACATACTAGTAGTTAATGGACATCACACATTGTTGCATAAATATTAGTTACTTTAAACATTTGAATAAACCATAAAAAGTTTCTGTGCTCTTTATTCCATCACTGAGGAAGTCTAACCCTAAGCCCCTGCATCAGTGAGTACACTGTTAGCATCACGCTCAGTTTGTTAGCCTGCATCAGTGAGTACACTGTTAGCATCACGCTCAGTTTGTTAGCCTGCATCAGTGAGTACACTGTTAGCATCACGCTCAGTTTTCGCAGAAACTGAGCTCATGCAGGACAGGATCTATTCAAAGGGCAGGGCTTTCTGCTGCACTGACTCAGATCTGCACTGACTCAGCCCTGACTGACTCAGCCCTGCACTGACTCAGGCCTGCACTGGCTCAGCCTGCACTGACTCAGGCCTGCACTGACTCAACCTGCACTGACTCAGCCCTGACTGACTCAGCCCTGCACTGACTCAGGCCTGCACTGGCTCAGCCTGCACTGACTCAGGTCTGTTCTGTGGCTTTCAAATGAAGCAGTGGAATGAACAGACTGCCTGAGTCGGGGTGGGGCTGTGCTGCGTCGGGGCGGGGCTGTACTGCGTTAGGGCGGGGCTGTGCTGTGTTGGGGCGGGGCTGTACTGCGTTAGGGCAGGGCTATGCTGCATTGGGGCGTGGCTGTACTGCGTTAGGGTGGGGCTGCATTGCATTGGGGCAGGGCTGTGCTGCGTTAGGGTGGGGCTGCATTGCGTTGGGGCGGGGCTGTGCTGTGTTAGGGCGGGGCTGTGCTGCATCGGGGCGGGGCTGTGCTGCGTCGGGGCGGGGCTGTGCTGCGTCGGGGCGGGGCTGGGTGCTCAGGCGGTGCTGGGCTCCCTCCAGCCCCCGAAGGCTCTCTCCAGGTGCACAGCGGTGGCCAGAGACAGCCGGTCCTGCAGCCTTCCTGCCACCAGCTGCAGCCCGAGCGGCAGCCCCTCCTCACTGACACCCACAGGGCACTGCGTCACCGGCAGACCCAGGATGTTAAAGATCCCTGCAGAAACACACACACACACCATACACACACACACACACACATACACACACACACACACACATACACACACACACACACACACCCACACACACGCCATACACACACACACACACCCACACACACACCATACACACACACACACGCATACACACACACACACGCGTGCAGACACACACACACACACACACACACACACACACACACGCATACACACACACACGCGTGCAGACACACACACACACACACAAACACACACCATACACACACACACACGTGCAGACACACACACACACATACACACACACACACACACAGATACACACACAGATACACACACGTACACACACAGATACACACACATACACACACAGATACACACACATACACACACACACACACACACGCATACACACACCCACACACGCGCGTGCGCGCATGCAGACACACACACACACACACACATGCATGCACACACACACATACACGCACACACACATACACACACCAAACATGCATAAATATAACTGTGAGTTATTTTATATATTACATGATATATTACTCTATTTTAAATGAAAGTATCAGTCCTCTTTATAGCATGAGTTACCTGTATTTTGTAAGCTGTAGTGGTTAAGTTGGCTGTATGAGTTCTCTGTGCTGAATGACTGACTCATATATAGTGAGTTACCTGTGTGAGTTACCTGTGCTATAAGTGGCCAGTTATATCAGTATCTGTACTGACCAAGTTGCCCGTATTGTCTGTGTGGAATGAGTTACCTGCACTGGCTACCTGTGACAAGGCCGTACCTGTGTAGGAGAAGTTGAAGGGGGTGAAGAGCGGGTGGTGGTGTTTGGGGGCGATGTGGGGGTGTGAGGGGTACAGCAGCACCCCATCCTCTCCCAGCAGCTCCTCCAAATGCCTCTGGAGCTCGTCTTTCTGCTGCAGGATAAACCGGGACGGCTGGGAGCTCTGAACCATCTCCGCTAGAGCCAGGCCTTAGAGAGAGAGACAGCAGCTTACACCACTAAAACCAGGCCTTAGAGCAGTGTTCCTCAACCCTGCTCCTTGCGGCACCCTGTCCTGCATAGCTTCTATCTATCCTTGCTGCTTGATTAAATCAGATGTGCTCAGCTAATAAAATGTGCCACTGGTGAGTTCAGTCAGGTAGGTAGAGCAAGGATAGATAGAAGATATGCAGGACAGGGTGCCGTGAGGAGCAGGGTTGAGAAACACTGCCTTAGAGAGACAGAGACAGCAGCTTACTCCACTAAAACCAGGCCTTAGAGAGAGACAGTAGCTTACTCCACTAAAACCAGGCCTTAGAGAGACAGAGAGCAGCTTACTCCACTTGAGCCTGGCCTTACGGACAGAGAGACAAAGCAGATTGTTCTGCTAAAACCAGGTCTTAGAGAGAGACAAATATTCAGACAGAGAAAGAGAGAGATCTATTCCACCTTCAGCCTTTCAATAGGTTTCATTTATTACATTAGGATTTAATACTACTGATATTGAAATGTACAGTCATAACAGTTTAACAGGGCAGTGCTTTGAGAGAAATTCTCCTGCACCGTGCAGCCCTGCAGAGGCCGGCAGAGACAGCCGTGCAGCCCTGCAGAGGCCGGCAGAGACAGCCGTGCTGGCAGTGGGCGTGGCAGTGTTTACCTATGGCAGCCATGGTGTGAGAGGACAGTCCCAGCATCCACTTTACAAACTCCCATACAGGCCACACCTTCCTGCCATGATCTGCCATCAGCTCCGCAAAGGCCTTCGGGGGCTGAGGACAACAAGCCTCAGGTTAACACCGCAGTACCGACTGTACCCACAACCTACAGCTACTGACATTAACACCGCAGTACTGACTGTACCCACAACCTACAGCTACTGACATTAACACCGTGGTACTGTATGTACCCACAACTTACAGCTACTAACATTAACACAGCAGTACTGACAACATGTAGCTGCACACACAGCAGGTTTACTGACAGACACTGGCATACAGAGACAGGGTAATGCGGACGGTGACTGTGGGATGCTTTGATGCAGACGGGTTAATGATCTCTGACTGACAGACAGACTGACAGACCTTCCCATCCCTGTCTGGAGCTGCCATCAGGGCTCCCCAAATCTGGAAGGAGTATTTCAGCTGGGGGACACGCAACTCTTGAACTTTGACCCCCAGATCTGCCTCCAGACGTTCAGCTACCTGCAGAGACACAGACCTTCCACTCAGCATCACATTCTGCATGCTGACAGGTGAGTGATGTACGCGTGTCAGGCCCCTCTCGCCCCCCTCGTCTCTCTACGCCCCCTCGTCTCTCTACACCCCTCTCGTCTCTCTACGCCCCTCTCGCCCCTCTCGTCTCTCTACGCCCCTCCTGTCTCTCTACGCCCCCCTCATCTCTCTACACCCCTCTCGTCTCTCTACGCCCCTCTCGTCTCTCTGCGCCCCTCTCGTCTCTCTACGCCCCGTCTCTCTACGCCCCTCTCGTCTCTCTACGCCCCTCTCGTCTCTCTGCGCCCTCTCGTCTCTCTGCGCCCCCGTCTCTCTGCACCCCCTCGTATCTCTGCGCCCCTCTCGTCTCTCTATGCCCCTCTCGTCTCTCTGCGCCCCTCTCGTCTCTCTGCGCCCCTCGTCTCTCTGCGCCCCCGTCTCTCTGCACCCCCTCGTCTCTCTGCGCCCCTCTCGTCTCTCTGTGCCCCTCTCGTCTCTCTGCGCCCCCGTCTCTCTGCACCCCCCTCGTCTCTCTGCGCCCCTCTCGTCTCTCTGCGCCCCTCTCGTCTCTCTGCGCCCCCTCGTCTCTCTGCGCCCCTCTCGTCTCTCTGCGCCCCTCTCGTCTCTCTACGCCCCTCTCGTCTCTCTACGCCCCTCTCGAACCTTCCTCTGGGCCTGTATGAGCTGCTGCTCCACAGGAGACACCAGCAGAGATCCACCATCATGTGGCACAGAGAAAAAACGCAGCTTCCTGAGGTCCACCTCCGAGGACAGATGCAGCCTACAGACACAGAGAGAGGAGTCAGTACAGACACAGAGAGAGGAGAGTCAGTACAGACAGAGAGAGAGAGAGGGGAGAGTCAGTACAGACTCAGAGAGGAGAGTCAGTACAGACACAAAGAGAGGAGAGTCAGTACAGACACAAAGAGAGGAGAGTCAGTACAGACAGAGAGAGAGAGGGGAGAGTCAGTACAGACTCAGAGAGGAGAGTCAGTACAGACACAAAGAGAGGAGAGTCAGTACAGACACACAGAGAGGGGAGAGTCAGTACAGACACAGAGAGGAGAGTCAGTACAGACACTCAGAGAGGAGAGTCAGTACAGACAGAGAGAGAGAGGAGAGTCAGTACAGACTCAGAGAGGAGAGTCAGTACAGACACAAAGAGGAGAGTCAGTACAGACAGAGAGAGAGAGAGGAGAGTCAGTACAGACAGAGAGAGAGGAGAGTCAGTACAGACACACAGAGAGGAGAGTCAGTACAGACAGAGAGAGAGAGAGGAGAGTCAGTACAGACTCAGAGAGGAGAGTCAGTACAGACACAAAGAGGAGAGTCAGTACAGACAGAGAGAGAGAGGAGAGTCAGTACAGACAGAGAGAGAGGAGAGAGTCAGTATGGACACAGAGAGAGGGGAGAGTCAGTACAGACTCAGAGAGGAGAGTCAGTACAGACACAGAGAGAGGGGAGAGTCAGTACAGACAGACAGAGAGAGGAGAGTCAGTACAGACAGAGAGAGAGGGGAGAGTCAGTACAGACACACAGAGTTGCTTGAGCAGTCGAGAGGTTGGTACTTGTGGGCGTTGGGTCCCGCCATGATGCTGAGCACGGGCAGGAGGTCCTCAGCGTAGCGGCACATGGGTCCCGTACACAGGAAGTCCTGCTGCAGGCCGGACGCCGGGGGAAACTGGCCCTCGTTAGAGACCACACCTGAGAGAACACACACACACACCTCAACACACACACACACACACACACACACACACACACACACACACACACACACACTCAACACACACACACACACCTCAATACACACACACACACACCTCAAAACACACACA
Organism: Megalops atlanticus; assembly: GCA_019176425.1. NCBI lineage: Eukaryota > Metazoa > Chordata > Actinopteri > Elopiformes > Megalopidae > Megalops > Megalops atlanticus. The sequence goes on from CM032894.1 coordinate 495,974, forward strand.
CACACCTCAACACACACACACACACACCTCAATACACACACACACACCAACACACACACACACACACACACCTCAATACACACACACACACACCTCAACACACACACACACCTCAATACACACACACACACCTCAATACACACACACACACACCTCAACACACA
>CM032894.1:501137-548637 GCA_019176425.1 Megalops atlanticus
AGGTGAGAGGGTGTGTCCTAATACAGGGGAGAGGTGTGTCCTAAAGCAGGGGACCTAATGCCTGGCACCTCAACCTCAAGTTAAGAAACCTGCACAGTCATTACTGTCTTTAATTACACAGCAGTCAGGGCTGCCAGCACTGCCTTCAGGGCGGAAAAAGGCCAGACCGGGTCCACAAACCAGGTCACGTTTACATTCAAAAAACAATAGCGCCGCTGAAAGAAAAGGAAGGCTTAAAAGTATTTATGTTCTGCTTTTTAAAAGAACCGCGTGCTACACGTGTTAAAGTGATCAGTATGAATAACCTAGAGAAACGGGATAATACGGTTAATTCCGCGCATGTCGCACAGTATTGCGCAAAGTGACCTTTCGGTCGCCGTGTCGCAGTCTGAGCGGCTCCGGCCGCGGGCGCGTGGCGCTGGAGTTTAGCTCTGTGCTGTAGAACAGGGTGAAAGCCGAGCTTAAGCAAAGCTCCGGAAGCAGGCAGCCATTACGGCCAGACCGTATTACCGGACATCCACGGGAAAACTTAATTTGGCAAGTCTCACAAATCAATGCTGACGAAAGAACAAGGAAACTTTTCATGCACCTGCCAAACGCGTCAGTGAACGCAAAGGGGAGACTACGTCTCCCAGCATCCAACACCGTCAGTCACCTTGTGACGACGCTTCCTAACCTAAGTAAAATACAAAGTGCGTCTGAATGTACGCGTGCGGGGCCAGGCTGTCAGAAAAGTAACAAAATACAGACTGATTGCAGGGTCCGCGCAGACGGCCGGACGCACCAACCTCTTTCCTGCGAATCTTCCGGGCGAGCTGCACCCCCGACAGCAGCAGCAGGGGGTTGCTGATCGCGGGCAGTCCCGGGGACCGCGCACATCGCCGGGATGCGAGCATCTCAAACAGCGTGAGCAGGAACCCCACGGACGCCCGCAACAGCCGAGCCAAGAGGCGCTCGAAACGGCTCCGCGCCATCCTTACCAGCCCCGCTGTGTCGGGAACCTGCGCTCCGGTGTTAAAATTGCGACTTACAGGAACTGCAACAGCACGTTTCCCAGCATGCACCGCGGTGCAACAAAGTGTTGCTATTGTGCGGTGCGTAGCGCTCGCACTGTAAATATTCACTACATTTGAAGCAGGAATTACATCATAATGGCTGCAGTGTCAACACAAATATCACATGTTACGCTACTGAAGTACTTAGTAACAAATCCTCGCGGAGCAGCATTGTTTTAAGTATACGGGGTATAATAAGGCATAATGTAGGTACGCATGTATCAACTTACTAAGACAATGGTTTTCTTTTGGAGATCTTTGGCTCAATAATTGGAAAGACTTTGACATGACTGAAAATAAATTAAAAACCAATTACAGAATTCATGCTCAGGTCATACAAGATAATATAAAGAATAAGGATACAGTCTGTTAGGCTGCGCAGTTTTACCCGATCAGGACCTGAGGAAGCGTGAACAGCGCGCTGCTGCACGCACTGCCCGGACTCAGCCGCCTCGAAACGCGCTTGTAAGACCAAACCATCTCCAAGGCGCCCGACAGCTCCCCAAAATGCGTTGCATTCCGTCTGGTCCTCGGCTTCATTCGCGCAGCACAAGTCCGTCCGCCTTTGCAGAGTTCATTACAGATTCCTTTCTGCAGTAACAATGTAGCCTACATTATTATGCAATAAAAATAAAAAAGTAATCTTCTCATTTATACTATCGGGTTGTGTGATCTGATGAAAGTCTACATGAAAACGCACGCGGTATACATGCATAAATACGTTAAATACATTATAAATACTACCGATTCCATGTTTTAGACCTGGAGCAAAGTGCGCTCTTTCTTACTGTACAGTATAGCAGTACCTGCTGTGCGCCACTAGGTGGCAGCTGTGAGCGGCTTTTTAAGAAGCACGCTCTGCGGTCATTCTGTACGCTTGGTACTGCAAGTCTCCATTATACTGTGACAAATCTGCTCAGTGTCTTACACTGAGTTTGAGTGGGCAAGTACTCACAGGAAAAAAGAAGCCGTAGTACAGGTAGCTTCGGTTCTTATTCATGTCCAGTTGATAGCTGTCAGGCCGGCTGTCTGTCTGCGGACCTGCTCTGAATGATGCTAAAATGCACAGTGAGCTGAAAGAGGGCGAGCCGGTGGAGCTGCGTGATCACGTTAGCAGCCTGACTGTAACAAATTCTGCAGATTAGAGACATGCAAAAAGTGCATTTTATCTAGCAGTGTATATAGTGGTAAGGAGCAGCAGTGTAGTGTAGCAGTATGGAGCAGCAGTGTGGTGTAGCGGTAACGTGTCTCCATGAGCAGCTAGCAGAGCTGAAACCGGGTCAGAGTGAAGCAGGTGTCAAACCACTGGTCACTAGGTCATATAGTGTGGCCACACATATATCACCAGTAGGAAGAACATATCCCTATATATCACTGGCAGAGACAAAATATATCCCTATATATCACTGGCAAAGCGAGAGCATAACCCTACATGTCCCTGGCAGAGACAGAAAATAACCCCGGTTCAGTTATCTCCAGTGCAGAAGGAAACTTATCAGTTTGGCACGACCATCATTTTCTCCCTGCCCTTTTCATTTGTTTTTCAGCGAGAGTCTGATCTGCAGGACACAGGAAGCAGGAAGTGGGTTTGTACTGATAGGCTGAAGAGTTTACTGGAAGCTTTAGCATTTTACTGCTGCCGTCAGCCTTTCCATCTCTAATCATTAAAGACAGACAGGGCTTCCTATAGCTGCAGCAGAACTCTGCTGTATCCTCATGCCATGGCTTTAGGCAATACGTATAGTGTGTTTACTGGGTACTCAGGCTGTAGGATCAGTGTGTCTGTAGGATCAGTGTTAGGCTGTAGTGCATTGGGCTGTAGAATCAGTGTTTCTGTAATGTGTCAGGCTGTAGGATCAGTGTTACTGTAATGTGTCAGGCTGTAGGATCAGTGTGAGTGTAGTGCATTAGGCTGCAGGATCAGGGCTTCGTGTGGCTGATGATTTGTGTTGCTATGAGGAAATAAAGACTTCCAGCCTGGGGAAGGAGGGACTTTGGCTCCAGCTGCACAGAGATGTTTATGCATGGATCAGAGGGCAGTGAGATTCACCTTAGAGTGGAAGGAAGAGCCTAAAGGAGAATGATCACACATTGGAATTAAAGTTAAGGATCTCTGCCCAAAGCAATTAATACTTTCAGATAGATTTCTCTTTTAGCACATGTCTGGGAGTTGTCATGGGAACTTGTAACAACCTAGGAAGTCCCTAAAAAGCTGTTCTGTTAATGCTGAACAGCCACCACCCCCAACAAGCAGCTCCTGCGACAGACCCACCCCAATGCCTGGCAGAGCAAAGCTAAGCTGTTCCGCCACCTTCATCATCAGCCAATGACACGGCTGGGATTGACCCAGGTGGTAGGGTTTAATTATCCTGTTCTTTTCTCTTTTTTTGCATCCTGACCAGAGATCATCCTGAAGCTTTCCTACAAGGCTGGGGCCCACTCCATAACGGTGTCCATCCTAAAGGTGGCCGGTTCTGCCTGACACAGGTGTTCACTCACCTGCCTGACGTGCTTTTATCTGTGAGTGTGGAGCCTTGACCGTGTCACACACAGGGGGAACGGGGTTTATGTGAGAAAGACTTCCTCATAGCCCCATAAACATTACACGTGCACACATGCTTACAATACCTACAGCAACACCAGGAGGAGTCATTAATAAAGACTGGTATAAATACACACTGCAACTGTGTGTTTCACACACTCACTGGAACATCCTGCAAAGTCACACTATCCCTGCGGACAAAGTGCCAGCATTACTTTCACTCTACTGCAGGTAAACTGAGTGATATGAGTCCAGGTGTTGTAAGTGGTGCATTGAGTTATTAATGAGGTCAGTGATCTCAGGCGTTCTCTTTTTGATTATTCTGTTTCTTTCAGAAATGTTGCACTGGGTCATTGTCGTGATGTCTGTGGTGCTGGAGCTACACCAGAGTGATTCTAAACCGAGTAAGCTAATAAAGAGATTTCTCAAACCTGGTCTTGAACACTCAAAGAGTCTGCGCTTCCACTGTGAACCTGATGAACTACTTCATGTAACTCTAGTCTAACTGTGTAGTCAGTTTGCACAAGTTAACTTGTGGTAGGGCTTAAATAGTGTTATGCTCACACTGGTCTGGGAGTGTTTTGAGCCTGGTCTGACACTGTTGCTCATTTAAGTTGGATGGAGACACTTCTGTTCTGTTGTTCTCTTGAGTCAGGGAGAAAGTTACCTTTGACCAAAGTCCAGCTAAGATGCCTTATCCTGTTGTTCGAGCACTGCACAGTAAATTTCTGTAAAGAATATGGAGTGTTAGCGAACTCTTGAGTGTGACTATGTTTTGCTTGGTAAACGTTACAGCTACTTTGTGATTGGTTGCTGTGCGTGCTGCAGCTGCTTTGTGATTGGTTGCTCTGTGTGTGTGTGTGTGTGTGTGCTGCAGCTGCGTTGTGATTGGTCGCTGTGTGCGTGCTGTAGCTGCTGCAGCTGCGTTGTGATTGGTTGCTGTGTACGTGTTGCAGCTGCATTGTGATTGGTTGCTGTGTGCGTGTTGCAGCTGCGTTGTGATTGGTTGCTGTGTGTGTGTTGCAGCTTCGTTGTGATTGGCTGCTGTGTGTGCTGCAGCTGTGTTGTGATTGGTTGCTGTGTGCGTGTTGCAGCTGCTGCAGCTGTGCTGTGATTGGTTGCTGTGTGCGTGCTGCAGCTGCTTTGTGATTGGTTGCTGTGCGTGCTGCAGCTGCGTTGTGATTGGTTGCTGTGTGCGTGTTGCAGCTGCTGCAGCTGCATTGTGATTGGTTGCTGTGTGCGCTGCAGCTGTTTTGTGATTGGTTGCTGTGTGTGTGCCGCAGCTGCGTTGTGATTGGTTGCTGTGTGCGTGCTGCAGTGGGGCCACCGCAGCTGCGTTGCGATTGGTTGCTGTGTGCGTGCTGCAGCTGTTGCAGCTGCATTGTGATTGGTTGCTGTGTGCGTGCTGCAGTGGGGCCACTGCAGGGGGTGCAGAGTGCAGACGCTCCCTCCCTGAACCGCAGCGCCGCCAGTGGCCGGGAGGAGCTACTGCACGGGGTCGGCCGCACGGCCAGGAGCTGCAGGGAGATCAGAGACAAATACGGAGTGCATGACGGTACGCCAGCGTCGCAATGAGAGGAAATAACTTCACTGTGCAGCACTCTATAAAAACTATATCACTATTCAGAACAAAATATGCCTTGATCTTCACTTTGATGCGTAGCATTATGCATATTTAATCTGATTTCTGTAGGATATCACAGTTAGAGATGATGTGTGTTTATTCTGGTTTCTTTGCAGACTCTGAATGTTGTGTCTCATTAACCTGACTTACAATAGCAGTTCAAAGTTCAAATGGAAGGAGACATTTTATTAGTGCTGTATCAGTCACACTGATATTATAACTGATATGTATCATACAGAGACCCATAAAGAGATCATTAATATTCATATCTCACGTTTCAGATGGGCTGTATTATCTGACCACTGGGCACGGCGTCCTCTACCAGACCTTCTGTGACATGACCACGGCGGGGGGGGGCTGGACCCTGGTGGCCAGTGTCCATGAGAATAACATGTTTGGGAAGTGCACCGTGGGGGACCGCTGGTCCAGCCAGCAGGGGAACTCCCCCAACCAGCCGGAGGGCGACGGGACCTGGAGCAACACGGTTACCTTCGGCTCTGCCGAGGCCGCCACCTCCGACGACTACAAGGTGGGCACCCGGGGCGGTCTGCACCCGGAAAGAACCCAGCCGCCTGCGGTCTGAGACAAACCAAACCCCCTGAGGTCTGAGACAAACCAAACCGCCTGCCTCTGAAACAAACCAAACCTCCTGCGGTCTGAAACTAACCAAACCGCCTGCAGTCTGAAACAGTTGTCTGCTCTCTTAAAGAGCTACCTAAATCATAGATGAATAATACATTCCTTATATTAAGCAATTCTGCAAACTGCTCACTGTTTGGCTGAGAACATTCATGAGCATTCATTAATCAGCTTGGTAGACATGTTCTGGCCATGTTAAACCAAACTTCGCTTTGCCCTAATATTCAAATATGTAAAGTAAATAGAAATAGAAATATAAAAGTAATATTTTGTATGATAATAGATTTTTTTCTGTGAAGACTCAGAGAGGCTCTTGAATATGTAATACAGTGACATTATTCTTCCACCCTGCATACTTCCTGATAAAGGGTCTTACTGGGGCGTGTCTGTTCCTCTGCATCATGAGACTTTCTCCTCTGTTCTAGAACCCCGGCTACTATGACATCACAGCGCAGGACGTGTCTGTGTGGCACGTTGTGAACAATGCGCAGATGGAGCACTGGAGAATAGCCTCCATCCTGCGCTACCACACACAGTCCAGCTTCCTCACCCTCCACGGAGGAAACCTGCACCACCTGTTCAAGGTAACTCCAAACCTGAACCACCTGTTCAAGGTAACGCCAAACCTGTACCACCTGTTCAAGGTAACGCCAAAGCTGTGTGCTGTGCACAGAGTACGGCCTTGATGTGGAGGACTCACCCTTTCAGGAGAGAGGGAGGGAGGGATTCCACTGTCAACCAAGAAAAGAAGAAATGAAAAGCTTCAGAGTTCAGCTTGATGATGCTACTTATCAAAAATATCTGATTATTAGAATGTATTTTTCTGTAGCATCAGCTGAAGCGATGCTCAGTGCTGCTCATTTCCACCATGCTGTGCTTCCTTTCAGCACTACCCTGTGAGGTACAAGGCTGGAGTGTGCCACACCAACAGGGGCCCCGCTGTTCCCATTGTGTACGATCTGGGAAATCAGCAGTCCACCAGCGAGCTGTACGGGCCAAACTCAAGAAGTACGAGTCCATGCAAACTCTTAATGACTCCGCCTAATGGAAGTGCTCAGTATGACTTCTGGTGTTGTGTTGTAGTGTGATGAACAGACAGGCAGATAAACCACCCAAACTGAAGCCATGTCAGAGTCAGAATGCCTGAGCCTCTGCCAGTTAAGCCTCCAAACAATGAGATAAGCTGAGCTGCTAATTTACACAGCTAATATCAAAGAGCTGAAACCACGGTGCTGTCCTTAGCTGTGAGATGAGTAACAGCAGAGATGGAAGGGTGACTGTAACTTTGCTGATCAGTGAAAAGAACGTCCTGCTTCATGTCCTTATCCTAACGTCTGTTTCAGCTGAGTTTATTCCCGGCTTCATCACCTTCAGAGTTTTCAACGCTGAACAGGCGGCCATGGCGATCTGCTCTGGAGTCAGGCCCACAGGCTGCAACACTGAGCATGTAAGGCTTTGGCACCGGAAGAGTTTCAGTCAAATGAAAACAAACGACTAGATGGCATATATACAGTACCAGTTTGGACACACCACACAGGAGAGTGTCTGAGGTCTGTTGAGTATCTTAACCAGTCTTGTCAGACCTATATATATTAGCTCATATTAGCTCCAAATCAAGTTTGACAAGACTGGTTAAGACACTCAGCTGACCCCAGACACTCCCCTGTGCCTCAGACACTCGCTGGTTTCACATACTGTATTATGCGGGAAGGTATTTTCTCAGCATACTGTATTATGTGGGAAGGTATTTTCTCAGCAGAAAGTGCAGGTTGGTACTGAGTGTGAATCCCAGGCCAGCAGATGGATGGATGCTCTGCCTGTGTTCCTCACACAGCTCACCGTTTCCCTCACAGCCAGTGAGACGACAGGCGCTGTCAGACAGCTTCTCTCTGATCCAGTCTTCAGCATCAGTGTTGCTGTTTTAGGGTTAGCGTTAGCATTAGTCTGTAGGTTAGTGTTAGAATTAGCTTTAGCATTAGCTTTAGGGAGAGCATTAGCTTTAGGGAGAGCATTAGCTTTAGCATTAGCTTTAGGGAGGGCATTGGCTTTAGCATTAGCTTTAGGGAGAGCATTGGCTTTAGCATTAGCTTTAGGGAGCGCATTAGCTTTAGGGAGAGCATTAGCTTTAGCATTAGCTTTAGGGAAGGCATTAGCTTTAGGGAGTGCATTAGATTGAGGGAGAGCATTAGCTTTAGCATTATGACAGGCGGTGTCAGATGGCTGCAGTGTCAGTGGTGCTGTGTCATTGCAGTACTGTGTGGGGGGAGGAGGCCACTTTCCTGAAGGAGCCGGGCGGCAGTGCGGGGATTTTACCTCCTTTGACTGGAACGGCTACGGAACACACAGAGAATGGAGCGCTTCCAGGGAGATGACGGAGTCTGCCATGCTGCTGTTTTACCGATGAAGAGCAGACATCTCACCGCTGACCTAACCCCCTAACCCTGACCCCTAACCCCCAAACCCTGAGCCCTAACTCCCTAACCTTAACCCCCTAACTCCCAAACCCTGAGCCCTAACTCCCTAACCCTGAGTCCTAACCCCCTAACCTTAACCCCCTAACCCCCAAACCCTGACCCCTAACCAATCATGTAGGAAGTGATTAAAATCTGTTCTTCCATGTAGCTTGCTAGCTGCTAATCTGCTAATCTGTCTAGTTTTTCTAAACTAAAGCATTAGTTTAGAAAAACTGAATTGTAAACAAAAGATTTCTGATGTAATATTTCAGCTAAATTTTGTTTTCTATTTTTCCATTTTTAACCTGTATTTTACTATCATTTTGTATTGTTTTATTTCTGTATTTTTTGTCATAAATAAAGTAATCAAACTGTACTGATGGTTTAACACTTTCATTCTAATGTGAAGTCATACATGTGCACGTGCATGTATGTGTGCTTCTTTATTCTGTAGTGTGAATCACAGTGGCAGAAAACATGCAGTTTTTTGTTTGTTGCGTTTGATTTATTCATTAGGTAGCTGGTAAAGAAGAGCAAGGTACATACAATCCCCTCCCCCCCGAAACCACCACCCCCGGGCAGCCCTGCGTGGCTGCCTGTCTCTGCCTGACGTAAGGATTACAAAATTTTAGAAATCTTTATAATGAGATTATTTTAGATAATTTATATACTTTTAGATAATTTTGGATGTCGATTTCCATTTATGAAAATGTATTTTGTCTACAATTTTAACAAAAATTTGTTAAAAAACATAGTCCTCAGGGATAAACAATGAGTCTTGGTCAGTTATAATTTTTTTAGATTCAAATTTTGTTTGAAATATCATGACAGTATGGAACCATGAACCCAGTATAATGAATCAAACTGAACTGTGAGCTGAGTGTATCATTAAATGTATATCAGTCTAGTTTTACACATGTAAAATACATGCCTCATTTCAATACTTCAGTTTTTGTATTCTCTTACACGCTGTATTGTACATTGTACAATACAGTAAAAATGGTGTATTTTGTTTAACTTACATGTGTAGTGACAACATTAAACAAGCATTATTCTATATACCACTAAATCCCACATCCATATGGTTTGGATGTACTGTTTGCCAATTTATGGCAAACAGTACAGCTGAAAATCATTTATTTTTAATCTCTTATTATCTCATAGACAGGCATGTCGATAGAGTTTAGCTCACTTGCCAACATCATTTAACATGAAGAACTTCATCATGACCAGAGGGCTGCTAGTTTTTTGAAAATGCTCTCACTGTAGTTGTAGCAGCTTCCTCCATTCACTGTCACCATCTCATCAATCTTCTGCAGCAGCTCTGTGACCTGAGTGTGATTGATCACATCCTTGTTGTTAAACACATGGTAATGATTCCCACACTTCTGTAGGAGCTTCTTCAGGTTTGTATCCTCTCTGATAAACTCTTCAATGGTTGTGTTTCTCAGTCTGTCTCCACAAGTGAAGAGGACCACAGTGTACTGATTCACTCTCTTCCCAAAGAGCTCCTGCAGTTTCTCCATCAGTTTCTTCTCCTGCTGAGTGAATCTTCCCACCTGAATGACCAGGAGGAAAGCGTGGGGTCCAGGGTGACACAGAGACACAGCTCTCTCCATCTCCTCTCTCAGTCTCTCCTCTGAGAGCTCAGTGTTGAACAGGCCTGGAGTGTCCACCACAGTGACGCGTCTCCCACACACTCCTCCTTCTCCTCTCTCAGACTGCAGGGTCAAAGAAGAGGAGCTGATCCCTGATCTAAACTCCTCTCTGCCCAGGATGGTGTTTCCTGCCACACTCTTCCCAACTCCACTCAGCCCCACTAACACCAGCCTCAGGCCATCAGCTCCTGAAAGAAAGTTGGGAAAGTTTATCACAGCAAACCTGTATTCTGCTTGAGGTTTAGGGGTATTGTCACAAGCAGCCTTATCCTTGCTGAGGTTTGATTAATCTATATCTTCATCATTACACTAAAAACAGCATTGTGTGCATGATTAATGAAGAGTGAAAGAGGCAACTACTACTATTCATGAATCAGATATCACTCACCCATCTAAGATGGAGCTCACAGTCACCTGAGAAGTTACAGCATGCCTGAGATATTTGAGAGCAGTAAAATGAGGAATCCCTGACTGACCTACCCACCCCTATCCTGTTGGTCATTGCTGGCTGATGACACGATCGGGTTGGTTTTTCTTGTCTGATAATAGAACTACCTTGCAGATATTCCCAGGGGCCACAGAATTACATTATATTAACCCCAGGGGCCACAGAACAACATTGTACATAAGCTGAGAATTAAAATCACATTATGTTAATATACACTGATTGAATGTGCATACTTCATACTGTTAAACCAACAGAAAAACAGAGACTGTTGAGGAGACACCAAATTACATGTTGGCCAGTTTAAGGAGGAAGTCAGTGTGGTGAGCAGTTGCTTGAAACAACAGGCTTAATCACTTAAAAAGGTGCAGTCCAGGGTTGATATATGATAACATTCTACCACAGCTACCAGGCAAAATCTGAAAGACATGAAACAGAAGGAGGACATGCTCACTGCAATGTTGGAAGCTGGAAGACAGCAGCCAGAAGAACAATGTCTGGATAGTGGACCTTCCAGGACATTATCAGCTTTCCTAAATTTAATCTCCCCTGTGGATGCCATCCATTTACCTCTCACTATCTTGACAGTACCATTTTTTTCTTCTGGCTGGCTAGTGAACATTCGGGTGTCTGCTTAGAGTATTCAGTGCAATTCATTCTTTTCAGCACACCTCTACTCCAGTGTTTTTGCAGTTTGCGGTTCGGTGCACAATACAGTCCCCTTTTTTAGTTGTATTGTGTTTCTACTGGCAGTATGTAATGTTGTTTATCCTACTGATTGGGCCTGAATGTATTAGACTACTAGCCAGTTTTGTTTTCCCTGTCCATGTGCTTTTGTTTTTCCCTGTGTTCCAGCCCTGCCCTGCTCTCCGCCCTGTCGCCACCCACCTGATTACCTGACCATCTTCACCTGCCTGCCTGCGCATCTGCATCCTGTCTCCTCATCAGCCTTGCCCTATTTAAGTCCTGCTTGTGTCTTGTCTCGTTGCTAGTTTGTCCAAGTTCGCTGTGTCGCTACTCGCTGTTTGCTTTTTCATCGTGTCTGCCTGCTGGTTCTGTTGCCTCGTCTGTTTTTCCCAACTTTGCTCCTCGTTCCTGCCCTGTGGTTTTGGTCGCTGTGTCTGCTCTGGTTTTTTGACTCTGCCTGCCTTGACTTCGTTGTTGGATTGCCCTCTGGACTTAATAAACCTGTGTGCCCAGTTTTTCCCTGTCTGCGCTTGAGTCCCTGCCTGAGTTCTGACTCAATAAACTTGGCTGACCTGGCTGAATGAAAGAACAGACAGTCAGGTGGGATGTTATTTATCTGTGTTGACAGTCATAGTGAGGTCTTACCTGTATATGACAGGTACACTGGCATTCTGGTGGAGGGATATCTTTCACACAGAGCAGGCAAAACATCTTCTCCTGTTAAGATGTTTTAAGCAAACATAAAGCTGGTATTTCAACAAAATAATACTGACAGCTAGCATTAACTTGCCTTTTAAAACAGTAACCTAACACCCAAATATATAGCTAGATATGTAGCTACTTAAATTTCTCATCCAAAAAGAAAGAGATACAATGTAACTGGTCTAGTCAATAAGGTCCAAGGGTATCTAGCTAATGTTAGGTAACTAACCAGCATAGCTAATTGTAACTAATTACTTATGTGTTTTGTAACTAAGCAACTATTTACCACAGTTTTTGATGCACACAATCTGCTGTAACAGTTGGGCTTTTTAGTCGATTGGGAGTGATCTGATCTGAAGAGCATCTGTAAAACTGTCTTATGTTTATCCTTCTGTGTGCTGCGTAACATGGCATGTAGTGTCGTTTACAGTAGGCACAGTACAACCAAAGAGTTTAAAGAGAAAAGTCTTTGTTAATGTTTAATATGATATCGCTCTTAGAACTGATGTGCCGTCTCTGCTATGAAGCAGTTAACGAGTGAGACTCAAAGGAGAGACAATCAGCATACAAACCCTGTACTGTCATTTTTGAACAAGCTGGCAAGAGAACCTGGGATATTTTTGGTGATGAGAATGCAGCGATCAGCGTTAATCAATGCTAGAGAAGCAACAATAGGTGCATAAACACTATTGCATATATTTGCTCGCTGATTACAGTAAAGAAGCATTAAGATATGAAAACAGGAACATTAGAAGTACCCTTCAACATTCTTTCACAGGATTAGAGTTCAATAAAATCATAAAATACATTGGTAGTCTGATCAAATCTGTAATCTTTCAGTGTGACAGAATGCGAGGGATTATGAGGAGTTTGTAGGTGGTGCTCTCACTCATACAGAAGGTTTTAGAAGCAGCCATAATTACTCTGCCATAATTACTTTACTTACTTGTGCACTCTTTTGCTGAACTGGGCCTGCTCCTGCTGCCGTTATGAAGCACTGTGGAGACGTTGAAGCTGTACTCCACCCCTGCTCTCAGATCAGACAGGACTGCTGTGTTGCTGTTGGATCCAGTCCTCACTTCTTTGGGTTCCTCTCCATCACAGCTGTAGCTGATGCTGAATGTGTAAGAGACTCCCTCCATCTCAGTGGGCGTGTCCCAGCGCAGCCTCACTGATCTGCTCCTCACCTCCTCCACCCTCACCCTCCCTGGAGCAGACGGCTCTGCAGTGGAGTCAGAAGAGGAGTCATCAAAACCAGGGCTTCACCTGAACACACAACTACACTGTACACAACCTTAGTACCACAGAACTACACTGTACACAAAACCCAATGATTTTAGAAGTGCAACCTACATAACACCAGGTGAATATGTATGTAACAGTGAGAGCATTATGTTTTTACACTAATGGGCACCACTACATCTAATATTTTGTGTGAATGAGAATCTGCCATGAAAACTATCAATTTAATAACAGGACAGAGGTGGGCAAAAATTTCTATTAAACATTTTAGCCAATTCTGAAAGTTCTTATGAAACATTTTAATGGTACATTCTACACTGCTACTCTTCACATTGTTCTCTGACAATGCAACAGGAAATAACTGCATCTTGAGAATTTGGAACACATGATTCATGATATCACACAAGGCAGGCCACATTCCACAACATTATTTAAAAAGACAAAAAAGACAATTCTCCACTGATTTCCCATAGAATAAACCTGGGGTAAATTAACCTCTTGAAGGGAGTGGAAAACTGTCAAATGTATCTCACCTGTAAATACACTTAGGTGGAGTGTTACCCGTACAAACAGTCAGGTGTCTGGACTGGTCAGTTTTGCTTCATTTCACCAGACCACACCAATTTAAAGGTAATTTACTTATTCTGTTCACAAATGGTTGCCATGTCCGGAGTTGCTAACATTAAACAGCACTTTGAAACAAAGTACAGTAGCTTCAATGACAGCTTTCCCCCTACTGTAAATGAAAATCCCACATGCAGCAGGAAGCCATCTGAAACAAGTCTATCTGTCACTGATGAAGCTATTCATCAGATAATGCAACTCTGGCATCTCCGACTGCAGTCTTGGTGAATTCTGGATTAATGTGGTTCCTGAAACCAAATTCAGATTTGCAAGAGCCATTGTCTTCTTCCTTCTTAGAATGTTCCCATCTTCTATTTATGAATCTTAATCCTAAGCAGTGAATGTCATCAAAAGCCAAGAATTGGAATGAGCAGTGCCTTTGCATGGTAATAACTAAGCACTAATCGAACTGTCGTACCCTGCTGTTATTTGACTGACTGGTACAATGATATGCCTCTTTTCTGCACCAATGCTGTACTCAGCTGGTAGGTAACTGTCTGTTCCTTTGCACAAACCCTGCCAGGTCCTGTCAGCCTGTTTCATCAGTGGGCTGTTTCTGATCACAGCACCTCTGCTGGCTGGATGTTTGTTGGGTGGTGGATCATTCCTGATACACCTGTGACTCTTTCATGCATGAAACTCCAGCAGGGCTGCTGTTTCTGATACTCATAATGGCTTCCACTACCATGCTGTGTTCAAAGACACAGACCTTGGACTTACTCATTCTCCCTCTGAATTTCACACACACACACACACATTCCACAGGTACCCACCTCCCTGCTTTACATAGCACAGTCTCAACATGTGATGCTGTCACTGACTGAGCAGTCTATCTCATGGAAAGGGCAGGAGTACCTAACAAAGTGGCCTTTCGGTGTATGTATACACCTGCAACCTAGTAACTGTTTACAAAACACTGGAGACCGTTAAACTCTGGATCTCTTTTTGTCACAAGTTGAACAACACACAGCTGGTATGACAGTTAAATTTTTTTCTCCAGAGGTTAGTGCCAGCCCACAAAGCCTGTAGGAGGCACTCTTACTTGTGCAGATGGATTTGGAGGCAGCCTCACTCTGTTCCCCATTTTCCAGCTCAGTGTAGACACTGGCAGTGTGCTCAGTTCCGGGCTGCAGGTGCGAGAGGGTCACTGTTAGGGAGTCTGTGGAGATGAACTGTGGCTCTGTCCCAGGGCTGCTGTAGGACACCAGGAAATGGTATGGAGTTTGGTCCAGTCCATGCGGCTCTCTCCAGCTCAGAGTGAATGATGATCCACTGAGTCCACTGTCAGTCCCACTGGAGCAGGGATTACTGTGATAAAGACAAAGCTTTATTAATGATGCAGAAGAGATGGAAGCAGGTTATTGAAATAATGCTCTGTTTAACCATTCATGAATCTATAATATATTAACATGCACATATTTCATTACACTTCATCTGCTTTGAATATTCCATGAAGAAACTGTGAAATCTACTGTCAAGAAGTGGAAGGAACACAAAACTACTCATAATCTTCGTCAGTCAGGTCATCCTTCAAAACTAAGTAACTGGGGAAGAAGGCCATTGGTCAGAGCAGCAACCAAGAGGCCAAGTATAACACTGAGAGACCTACAAAGTTTCCCGATTGTTTCATTCATATGGGAGAAACTGTGCATAAGGCAACAATCGCTCAAGTACTCTACAAATATGGGCTGTAGGGTAGGGTAGTAAGGAGGAAGCCAGACTTAAAAAAATATATTAAATCCTGTTTAAAGTGTGCAAAAAAGGCATACAGGAGCCCCTGAGGCAACATGGAAGAAACTTTTGTGGTCTAATGAGACAAAAACTGAGTTGTTAAGCCTTGAAGCTAAATGTGATATCTGGCAAAAGAAGGGCACTGCTTCTCATTCTGACAGCACCATCCCCACTGTGGAGTATGGCAGAAGCAGCAGTATGTTGTGGGGTTGCCTTTTCATCAGCAGGGACTGGTAGGCTTGTCAGAATCAAAGGAAGAACAGATGAAAAAAATACAGGCAGATCCTGCCGCAAAACCTATAAAAGTCTGCAAAAGACCTCACACTGGGATGGAGATTCATTTTTCAACAGGACCATGACACCAAACACAAAGTCAAAGCAATCCTACAGTGGCTAAAAAACAAGACAGTGAATGTCAAAGAGTTGTCAAGTCAAAGTCCAGACTTAAAACCAACAGAAAATCTGTGGCAGGAGCTGAAGCTTACCATACACAGCCAGCTCCCACGTAATGTGTGAGTTTTGCATGGAGTCGTTGGCAAATATTAAACCCACAAAATATGAAAATCTTGTAAAAACCTCCCACAAAAGGCTTGTGGCTGTAATTACTGCAAAAGGGCATTAAACTTTCAGGTTGTAACACAACAAGATTTGGTAAAACTCCAAGGGGGGATACCTTCTCCAGCCACTGTATTTTGTGAAATATGTTATGAAATATGTAACCAGATGGGGATAGTACATAAGGCATTCTGTCATACCTGTCTGCACAGATGCTGAAACACATTCGCTCGGAATACTGTTGTTCCTGACTGTAGCCACACTGAAACGGTACTCTTTCCCTGGTCTGAGTGACTGTATGTCCATGTGATTCACGCCTTTCACTTTGCTGCTGCGCTGAGCTGTGTCACTGTCCCAGGTCACTCTAAAGCTGAGAGTCTGACTGTCCATCCCCTCTGGAGCCCCCCAGCTCAGAGACACCGCGTCTGATCCCACTGCGAGGAACTGGATCTGTCCTGGAGGAGGGGGAGCTGAGAGAGAGAAAGAGAGAGAGAGAGAGAGGGAGAGAGAGAGAGAGAGAGAGAGAGAGAGAGAGAGAGAGAGGGAAAGAGAGA
The DNA here is from genome assembly GCA_019176425.1 of Megalops atlanticus. NCBI lineage: Eukaryota > Metazoa > Chordata > Actinopteri > Elopiformes > Megalopidae > Megalops > Megalops atlanticus. The sequence continues at coordinate 517,649 of CM032894.1, forward strand.
GAGAGAGAGAGAGAGAGAGAGAGAGAGGGAAAGGAGAGAGGAGAGGGAAAGAGAGAGAGAGAGGGAGAGAGAGAGAAGGAGAGGGAAAGAGAGAGAGAGAGAGAGAGAGAGGGAGAGGGAGAGAGGAAAGGGGGGCGTATTACTATTAGGATAGTATTCTGCCATAACCGTGACAGTGGCCTTCCATAGCACCCTTTCACTCTTTTAGCAGAATCAGCAATGCACATATAAGTGAAAACTCACAGAACTTCCACCTGTAGAATGCAATGGCTTGGTATGTGGTTTTATGTGTATGATTACAATACTGGCCTGAAGATAGAGCAGTGCTGATTACAAAGCCTAAAAAATGCATTTAATGAAACCAAAACAATAAGAAAACACCAAAAGTGAATAGGGAGGAAATATTCAATATTTTATGTACTTCAAACATTACATTTAATTTCAGTATTTATAGCATATATGTCAGTATATGGAACCCATAAATGATTTAAACAATATTTCACATATCAATTATGCTCTGCACTGTGTCCATAAGATCGCATATCTTATGGAGATGGGAATTCAGCAGTTGGAAAAGGAGATTTCACAATCTCCACGTTCTGTGGAGATGGGGAAATAAGGACTTTGGATGACCATAAGACATTCAGGTAGTCTCAAACAGAGAAAATTATCCACAGGAATATTTGATAAACAGAGTTTATTGGATCAGGAAGGTTTAGAATGGTATTTCTGAAACCAAGTGAAGGACTCATCTCAGCTTTTAAAAGCAGGTGCTCACATTCATAGAACTGTGCATTCCAGTGTAAGCTGTAAAGTGTGTCTAAACCAGCATTTTCCAAACCTCTCCTGGAGGACCCCTTGTCCTGCATGTTTTAGATCTCTCCCTGCTCCAACACAGCTGATTCAAATGATCAACTCATTATAAACTCCTGAAGCTGCTTAATAACAAACTGATCATTTAAATCAGCTGTGTTGGAGCAGGGAGAGATCATGCAGGAAAACATGCAGGACAAGAGGTCCTCCAGGAGAGGTTTGGAAAATGCTGGTCTAAACAACACTGGACAAGTTGCCTTTATTATTGTGCCCTCTGCTGTTTAAACAGTGTAAAAAAAAACAAAGACCACATTTCAGATGCATTCTACAGACATTAGTAGCATAACTGGAAAAACAGACATTAGATTAACAGATTTCGGAGTATACCAGCATCTACATGTTCAAAGCACTGATGTCAAAGTCAAGTAACAAGACATTAAAACTCACACTGTCTATTCAAACCAAAACCATTCTGGCACAGACCGGACTATAACTTAGCAAGCCAAGCTTTTACAGTATTCTGGGAACTCTACCAAGGGCATCTATATTTATTTTATGGAGACACTCAGTGCCAGTCTCAATGATATCTCCAACCATGCAGGATGATAATTATGATGAAAAGATGAGGCTGTCACATACACTATTGAGAAATGTCTATGGAAAACAAAATTCACCTGTCTTGACAATTACAGCTGTAAATGTATTTTTGTGTACTTTAAGATTTTCCGATCCAACTATGACCAACATTTGCAACATAACAAACATGACAAGACTACAACTACAGCAAGGTGAGATTAAACCTAGTGGGCTTAGTCCCTTTTGTTTCTGTATGTATTACACTATCATTCAGAGAGGCCTGTCTGACATGCAGAGGACACATTATTCCCTTTGGTGTGTTGGTGAATAAACCTCTGTCTTTGAAGCTAGAATCCCTGTCTAGGAGTTGTGATTGAACAGCTATCCTTAGGACCTAAGATAGTCTTAACACAATTAGCTTGTTACAAAGTATCTGTCAGAAATGCAAGCTGTCAGTAAGCGTTCAAGGTGTCATGTCAGCAGAGGTTCCCTTGCTCACAGAGGTACAGAATCACAGCAAGAAGCATGTGACCCCCACTAGCATGTAAACCCACCTTCTGCTGCAGGCTGTGCTGGATGCTTCTGTGTGAGCCATTCACCCACTCTCTGGCTGCAGGAAACAAACCATTGGGAGTGTCAATGAATAAACAAGCTCAATTAGCTTTGTATAAACACTATAGCTGTGCAACCAAGAAAGCTAACTTCCTTTATATCACAGCTTAACTACCTAATATTTAAAACATTTAATAACATGTAGGTTAACTGTAGCAAAACTTTTGAATTATGCTATTGCTGAATATGGTATCTCAAGTTAGCAAACCTACTTGTATATACTGGTATAACCTCAGGGAAGTGATATTCCTTTAGCCATAACATTCTATCCAAATTACCTGCAGACTGGAGTCTCATTTCTACTACAAGCCCATCTTTACCTTTAAGGCCACAGAAACTCCACACAGCTGACCTGTTTACTGCAGGGGTATAAATAGTCAAAGACAATTCTGCACATACACAAGGAGAGATGCTGTTGTTTGCAACCAGGTTTGGAACTTTCAAACGTATGTGTGGGCAGAAAATGCAAGGGGAATTGTCAGTTGCACTTGTGCACAAATCAGACTACTGCAGCTACATTTCAAGAGCTGGTAGAGTGTGGGGAAAGGAAGTCTTGTTGGTTTGTTATGCAATACTTTAAACAACCTGATTGTGAAACCTGGCTGAGTGATGTCATTATATAGCACAGTACTGTTTCATTAATGCTATTACTATTTCATAATTTAAAATAACAGTTTACCGTCATACTTATACACTGTTTCACCACCACCTCACACACACTCACTCATGATGCTAACAGCTATTTTTCACACTGCAAGCCAAAAATACAAGCTACAGGAGAACTAAACATGACTAGAGGAGCAGCACATCTCTCACTGATCACAGCCAATGAGCAAGCACCTTTTAAAGATGAGCTCAGGCTCATGGTTTCTTATTTTTCATTTATAATTTTAGTAAGCTCTGAAGATCAATGCAGCATTATGTCTAATAAGTGTGGAGTTATTTTAGGAGCACTTCATGCTTTCATATAGTTTCCATTTTTGAACATTAAAATCATCATAACTCACTGCAAGGCAATGCTGCAGCTGTTCTATGCTCGGTAATGAGCCCTACATAATTTCAAACCTTTCATCTGGTGGACAGGCTCCACCTGTTTTATTAATGGGTTGATCCATTGACCAGTCACTCCTCACAGCCTGACAGCTGGGTACAGGTAACCCTGCTCTCCTCAGCTGTACCCTGTGAACAGCACATCGAGTTTCCAGTTAACCGCATCCTCTCACTTACTTTGCACGACCTCTGGAATCTCCAGTGAAGTTGATTGGTTCCTCTTTTGAGTTGTCACTCTTCATTGACTGATAGCCTGATGAAACTGACTCTTCTCTCCTGATGGTCCCTGGGAACAGCATGAGACCAGCTGTTAACCTCAACTGCAGCTCTAACTCACAGCACAGAGACACAGCTTCCAGTTAACCTCCCTCTTACTGGCTCTAACTCACAGCACAGAGACACAGGTTAACCTCATCCTCTTACTGCAGCTCTAACTCACAGCACAGAGACACAGCTTCCAGTTAACCTCATCCTCTTACTGCAGCTCTAACTCACAGCACAGAGACACAGCTCCAGTTAACCTCATCCTCTTACTGCACAACTCACAGCACAGAGACACAGCTTCCAGTTAACCTCATCCTCTTACTGCAGCTCTAACTCACAGCACAGAGACACAGCTTCCAGTTAACCTCATCCTCTTACTGCAGCTCTAACTCACAGCACAGAGACACAGCTTCCAGTTAACCTCATCCTCTTACTGCAGCTCTAACTCACAGCACATGGGCCCAGTTGTTCAGAAGTAATCATCCTCTTACTGCAGCTCTAACTCACAGCACATGGGCCCAGTTGTTCAGAAGTAATCTGATCGGATTTCAGCTATCGGATTGGATCAAATCTTGAAAATGGGTTGTTCAAAATAAAAAAAAGGATTCTGAAATCGGATTAGATCACGTAATCCAGTCTTGGTTTTGATCTGGATCAAACTTTCAGTACGTGTTGTTCAAAACTTTTTAGTAGGATTGGGATACTTTGATCCAAAAAATCAGGATTATCCTGATCCCAGCAGAAGGGTAGATTCAGGGTGGATTTCAGGAACAAAATGTAATAAAACTTTAAAATTGGTCAAATAATACAACATTTGTATCATGTAGTATATATACATTTATTTATATTTTACACTTAGCATTAGGCTACCTATTAAGCCTTTCAGTACAGTAAAGTAAAAAAGTTTCTAGTTTCTAACGATTGCATCCCTTATTGCATGTCCAGTCAGTCCCACATTCTGAGAGAACGCCAGAGGTTGGTCTGGGCCTTCAACAGGCTCAGGTGCATCATAAACGTCATCACAGAGAGGGACATTGCGCCTGGCAGCGATGTTGTGCAGGACAGTACAGGCAAGTATTATGTTGCACACTCCCTGTGTTTTCTGTCTCTTCGAATAAAAACACTCAAAGTGACCCCACCCTGGCTATTCTACCTGTTCTTTACATAGCTAGTAGCCTACATTGTGATATGTAGTCCCATTCTGAGCACTGGTAATCCGGATTTGGCAATCTTCAAAAATTTGTATCTGGATCAGGGTGATCCAATCCAATGTTGCTTTGAAAAACCGGCACCAAAGTAAGATGGATTACCTGATCCTGGATAGCAAAACATGGGATTTCCAAATACGGATAATTCTGATCCAGATTAAACTTTTTGAATAACTGGGCCATGGAGATCCAGTTAATCTCCCCCAAGTGAGTTCATTGGCAGATGATTTAATACCCATTCTATCTTTTGAATGGACAGTACAAGCCAGTTGAGCAGACAGCCAATTCCAGCTGTCCAGAGAGATGCTGTGAGAGACTGGCAACAGTCATGTAGTAATTGTTTTGGTTACACACCCACGCCTGTGTTCTGTTTTATAGTGGACTGTTCTGTGTTCAGCCTGTAAGTGTGAATGAGGTAAATAATTACACTTACACTCACATATCGACAGCTCCTATGCTTTTGGTTTGCAGTGCATCATGGGTAAATTATGAAGAGATACAGAAGACACTTAGCTATTTCAGTTCCCTTGGGTCTGTTCTTTGATGGAGAGGGATTTTTACATTCTTAGTGAACACATGAAATCTCCTCGAATCCTCAGATAACAAATGGACAGACTCTTGAGAAGAATGGAAATGTTGATATCAGTATGAACTGTGAATTACATATACAGGAAATCATAACCCATTCATCTCCAGTAGTATGGCCCATAAGCAACGTGCTTAAGTTATACCAAGGTAAAAATCACAAGCCTGAGAGTGTATGTCAGGGATTACCTTGCTATAAGTTATTACTTGAGAGTGGAGTTCTGGAATGAAATTTAACAATATTTAAAAGGAGCCAATTAACCAACAATCATTTTCTGAGTTAGGCGAATTCATGTCATGTCAATCTGTAGCTGTGTCTCTCATTGCAGAATCTCTCAGAATCAGTTCTGAAATTTTATTTAACTATTCCTTATCCCATTATGCCACCAAACCTTTCATGTGATTAGAGTTATCGTAAACTTATTTAATTACCTTGCACCACCTGTGGAATCTCCAGTAAAGTTGAGTGGTTGATCTTTTGAGTTGTCACTCTTCATTGACTGATAGCCAGATGAAACTGACTCTGCTCTCTCCTGGTGGTCCCTGTGAACAGCACATGGAGACACAGCTTCCAGTTAACCTCATCCTCTTACTGCAGCTGTAACTCACAGCACAGAGACACAGCTTCCAGTTAACCTCATCCTCTTACTGCAGCTCTAACTCACAGCACAGAGACACAGCTTCCAGTTAACCTCATCCTCTTACTGCAGCTGTAACTCACAGCACAGAGACACAGCTTCCAGTTAACCTCATCCTCTTACTGCAGCTGTAACTCACAGCACAGAGACACAGCTTCCAGTTAACCTCATCCTCTTACTGCAGCTCTAACTCACAGCACAGAGACACAGCTTCCAGTTAACCTCATCCTCTTACTGCAGCTCTAACTCACAGCACAGAGACACAGCTTCCAGTTAACCTCATCCTCTTACTGCAGCTGTAACTCACAGCACAGAGACACAGCTTCCAGTTAACCTCATCCTCTTACTGCAGCTCTAACTCACAGCACAGAGACAGAGCTTCCAATTAATCTCGTCCTTTTATGCTTGCCATTGTATAAAACAACATTACCCAGTCTAGTATCTTCACTTCAACTCAATCGCACACATTAACACTTACACAAAAATATACAGCGCCTCCTCTTACCCTTTAATTTCGGGATTCTTGACGGCATCATGCGCCTTTCTAACCCCGGTCTGCATACTGTGAGAAACAGCGCCCCGCTTCGGCAGCGCGCTCATTTCAGCGAGCTGCTGAAACAGACGTGCATCAGAGACCGGAAGAGTTCACGATCAGTCTGTAATCACAAGAGGAATGTGAGAGACTGACATAACAAAAATCTGATGATAAAATGAGTGAAAGTGCATTTCCACAATATGACTGTATAGGTTCAGGGTTAGGGTTTAGTTTAAATTTGTACACGTTGATTTGTTCTAATACTTAATATATAGGAATAATGTGTGTTGTCTGTCTTAGAAGTTTTAAATAATAATATGGAAACTACCACAAATGGTAATAATAAACGTCTTGATGAAGCCTGTATTTCTCACTTGAACGCAAAATAAAATGTTAAGATCGATAATTAGGCCGAGATGAGATTCCGGTTGATTAAATATGCAGACTATTAATAGACAAGCTCCACATGTTAATTAGAACAAATACTAGAATAAACAATACCAATACCAGTGTTTAATATTTCACAAAGATGTAAAATTGCTAAAATTCAGTCAAATCAAAATCAAAGCTCTTATATTATGCTTTTAAAACAATAGCACAATCCGCCATTTTAACGAACTACACTGTTTTCGTTTTGCTTCCTTAAAGTGAATTACGAAAGTTGAAAATTCACTTACTTCAAGAAAAAAAAACGAATAAAACGGCTCCTCCGCTCCACGTGAAACGTATTAATAAAATCGCAAATAACTGACAAATATCATGTCAGTTTGAAGTATGTTCTTAATTTTCTCTGCTTCGTTCGTTTCCTCTAATGGCGACAGAGGTAATATTTAATTTCACTTTCAGTTGTGTTCATTTCCTGCGTCACACACCCTGTGAAGGATTGAGCGTTAACAGAGCGGATACTGTATGGGACCCGGTGAGATGTTTGGCATCCAATGTTAATTATGTATTACTAATTATATTACTTACCTTAATAAATAATAAAATAACAATGTATTTTAAGAAACAAAAACAGTGTATATATAGTGTTAAACTCAGAAGTCACAGCTGCGCCATGTAAGTCTAAATCGGGAGCAGAATTACATGAAATACTAGTAGCAAATAACTGCCTGCTACTCCCTGCCCATTATGACTGTGAGAAACTTGGAAAATGTCCGTGGAGTAATCTCATTTTTGCGTGCTGGATAACATGAAAGTGTACATTGGTTGCCTCAGGGAATGTATTGTTCTTGTTTATTTAATTTGAATACCATGCGCGTAAAATCATCAAGCTAGTGAAATTTAGATGTGAAACTAAATTTTTACTCAATACATAAGCAACAGTAACATGAACAAAAGACAGGTTGTAAACTCCCACTGACCGCAGGCAAACACAGCTTATGTGATCCATTCAAGGAAAGTTGGTTAAAACATTACATAATTCAATTGTCGGAAGTTATACAACTTCAGTATTATCTGTAATTCTATCTGCCCAGTGCCGGCCAGAAGCAGATGGGCTCCCCCTCTGAGCCGGGTTCTGCTCAAGGTTTCTTCCTATTAGGGAGTTTTTCCTTGCCACTGTTGCCTTAGGCTTGCTCTCAGGGGGTCTCAGGCCTGGGAACAATGTAAAGCTGCTTTGTGACAACTTGTGTTGTAAAAAGCACTATACAAATAAAAATGAATTTAATTTATCTGGACACTATCTTCCCTGTGTGTGTTAAATCCCCTTCTGTTAAGACTCTGGTCTGACACGGTTGCTCATTCAACTTGAATAGATGCACTTCTGTTCTTTTGTGTACTGTACTGGTGTTCAGTACTGGTAATGATGATGCATTGTTATCGAGTATCTGACAATAAAACTTGAAACTTGAAACGTGATGGAAGTCACTCTGGATAAGAGCATCTGCTAAATGAATGTAATGTAATGTAGTTTAACTGGAGAAAGGTTTTGAACCCATCCTTGCAAACACCTGATTGTGACATCGGTATTCTGAAGTTTGTAAAATATTTTATGATACTGAAATATACCTGTAATATGATGAAGATACATACAGTGGTTTCAGAAAGTACTCCAACCCCTTGACCTTTTGCACACTTTGTTGTGTTATAGACTTAATTTAAAATGGATTAATGTATTCTTTTGGCCAATTTACACACAATAAGCCATAATTACAAAGCAAAAACAGTTTTTTTTACAAATTTTCACAAATTTATTAAAAATCAAAAACCGAAATATTTCATTTACATAATTAAGACCATTTGCCATGGCATTCCAAACTGAGATCAGGTGAATCCTGTTTGCTTTGATTATCCTTGAGATGTCTCTGTAACGTGACTGGAGTCTACTTGTGGCAAACTGAATTGATTGGACATGGTTAGAAAGGCACACACCTGTATATATAGGGTCCCACAATTCACAGCGCATGTCAGACCAAAAACCAAGCCAAGGAGCTTTCTATAGATATCCACAATGAAATTGTGTCTAGGCATAGATCTGGGTGAGGGTATAAATCCAAATGCAAATGACTCCATTCTCTATGTAGAATGTGGGCGGGAGTGTAGCATAGTGGTTAAGGAGCAGTACTTGTACCCGAAAAGTTACCAGTTCAACTCCCTGCTGGGGCACTGCTGCTGTACTCTTGGACAAGGTACATAACCTGCAATTACTTCAATAAATATCCAGCTGTAAAAATGGATAACATTAAAATAATTTAACTGCTTTAAGTTGCTCTGGATAAGAGCATCTGCTATATGCCAGTAATGTAATGTAATGTAAAAACTCCATCCTCTCTGTAGGACTACCGTCTCACTGTGTGACTCCTTCAGAGCTGTTTCATATTTAGCCTTCAGCTCCTCCTCCTTCCTGCATCTTTTCTCATCTTCTCCCAGTATCCTCCCTTTCTCCTCCTCAGTCTCTTCAGCCCTCCTGAGACACACAGTGGCATCTTCTTTATGAATGAATCATCAATGAGATTTGTGTCCAGTATGAATGGAGCGTTGACACAGAAACCGCGCTGCCATCCACTGTCCCTCTTTCTCACGTTGTGATGTCACAGAGGAAGAGCAGAGCTTTGATTCACACACATTCACACCCTGTTTAGTCAGTAGTTTAGGCTTCTCTCTCTCACCTGGCTGCTCAGGTGGGGGTTTATTGGGTTCGTCTGTGTCTTTGAGAGTCACTCTGGAAAACAGCATCTGCTGGATGTCAAAATGTAAATGTAACATTAAATGTACTCACAGCTTGTAGGTCACTCTAGACTAGAACATCTGCTGAATGTCAAAAACATAACTTTAAGGCTAAATGTGCTCATCTTGTATACCTTTCTGAATAAGAGTGTCTGCTGTGTGTCAAAAATGTAAAGGCAAATATATTGGATTATTCCTCTACTTGCCTCTTAAACATGACTTTTTCATGAGTAATCTGTATTTAATTAATTGTTAATCAATAATTATATTATTCTATTCTATGTTATTAATCTGCTAATCATTAATCTACAACATTAACATCTCATTTGAAAGAATCACTGAACACAGAAACGTTCTTCACAGGAAGGAGGTGACTGTGCTTCTCTCACTGTGTGGTGCATTTATCTCGTATATTAATCCCTGTTGCTGCTGATGCTGCACCCACTACTGCTCCTGCTGCTGCCCCTATTCCTATGCCAACTGGGCCTCCCACCGCACCAATAGCTGCTCCTGCTCCTGCACCCGCAGCCATACTGGAAAACACAATGCCTGCTTTCTTCAAAAATGTGTTACTCCTCTCTGCCCTGTCTCTGGCTTCTCTTTCATGCTCTTTGTGAAGCTCCTCTATGGCTTTCTCCAGAGCTCCTCCTCCATATTTAGCCTTCAGCTTCTCCTCCTCTCTCCGTATCTTTCCTTCATTCTCTCTCAGAATCCTCCTCTTCTCCTCTTCAATCGCTTCTTCAGCCATCTTGTACATCTCATTGGTGTAACAGCTTCCTCCATTCACTGTCACCATCTTATCAATCTTCTGCAGCAGCTCTGTGACCTGAGTGCGATTATTCACGTCCTCGTTGTTAAAGACATGATATCCACCATGGCACTGTCTGATGAACCCACTAAGCATTTCACTGCCATTAATATATTCTTCAATAGTTATTCCCTCCAGCTGGTCTCCATGCGTGAACAGCACCATTGTGTACCTGGCTGCTTCAGCACCAAAGGTCTCCTGAACGATCTTCACTGTGTCCTGCTCTTCCTGTGTGAATCTGCTCAACTGGATCACCACCAGAAACACATGGGGTCCCGGGGAGGACAGGCAGATACACGTCCCAATCTCCTTGATGACAGCATCTTTAACGAGTTTCGTATCAAACAGGCCTGGAGTGTCGACCACGGCAACCTCTCTCCCATCCACCTTCCCTCTCTGCTTCTTACATCGTGACGTCACAGAGGAAGGGGAGAGCTTTGATTCAAATGCTTTTTTCCCCAGGATGATGTTTCCTGCTGCACTCTTTCCAACTCCAGTCTTTCCCACCAGTGCAATCCTCAGATCTTTAACCTTGTGAATTCCTGTGGAATAAGAAAAATACTGTTATGCTTCTCGAGAGCTACGCCATGTCCTGCCTTTACTGTCTGTTCCTTTGGTAATCTTCACCATGTGGTCATTGAGAGGATTTAGTCTTTCATGAATACAGCCAGCTGCTTTTCAGTTACATTTGCTGCAATTGTAACAGCAGCTAGATAGCAAGGCCACATTGAAAATAGGTCCATTCAAACTGACAAACATAACAGGATGGTGGTATAAATACAGTTGCAAATGGGAAAAAAGCACACAGTGCCATGAGAGCTGACACAACTGCTCTAGCAAGTTAGCAGTCTTAACAACCAGTTCAGACCACAGACAACCTCCTATCCATCAGAGTCCGTGTGCTTCAACCAGTTCCCATATGGGATGCTATGGCACACAGATGCCTTCATACACTTCCTCCACACTTAAACTTAAATGAAACGTTTCATTCAAAGAATTCAACAGTATGTGAGAATTCTGTAATGCTTACGATTAGGTTGTTTTTGCTGTACTGTTGATCTAACTCATAATAGACATTTTTAACTTGGAACATTTTATGCCGCAGTAATCAAGAGGCTCATCTTGTTACAGAACTGCTTTATGTTCTCAGAAGCATGAGCTCGGCTTTCATAATTAAAGCAACTGTCTTGTGACCGTGCTCTGTAATTAGGATTAATACCTCTGTGAGAAAATCCTACTGGCCACCAGGCTTGGGGCAGGGAGGTGTGGTTTTCCAGGGCAATTTACCCAAAATGTTCCCAGAAGCAGAAATACACGCAAGTGAGGCACAGAAAAAAAAGTCTGAATCAGCTCCTCACTGACCATTTCTGACTGAAAACATCTGTTCAGTCTGCAGCTTGGTTCATCTAACACTGAGGTCCAGACACTTGTTCTACACCCTCAAACACAGTTGCTGTATCCTCAAACTTTCTCTTGTTCCTACTAAGACACTTAGCAGAGCGCTGTGTGTTTTATAATGACTCCCGTTATTGGCTGTGACACTCAGGATGTGGCATTGTCTAATGTGGTATTCTTTCCTGGCCTTATTTATTTTTTGAGAAGCCCAGGGTACTTACCCAGTTGCTCTCTCTGTATGGTACCTGCGTAGGTTCTCTGTGGCATGTAATATTTTCCTCCGTTCAGAGAAACCAGGCAGTCGATCTTCCCCAGGAGTTCTGAGACCTGGTCAGGATTAACGACCTCGTTGTTGAACACATGGTGTCTGTTACCATATTTTTCAACAACTTCCTGCAGCGGAGTCCCAACCTTACGGATGAAGTGATCGATGGTCTCGCGTTTTAAGAAGTCCCCGTATGTGAAGAGGATCATGGTGAACTCCTTGGCCGTCTCTCCGAAGACTTTCTCGACTCTCTGCAGCGACGCTCTGTGCTCCTCGGTGAACCTGCCCAGCTGGATGACCAGCAGCAGGGCGTGAGGAGCGGCCATCGCCGTGCAGCGGAGCAGCTCCTCCTCAGACACCTCCCTGTAGTCCACCCCGGGGGTGTCCACCACCGTCACCAGCCGCCCGTGCGCAAACGCACTCCTCACCTCGCACCTCTTCGTCACCGCGGAGAAGAAGAAGGAGGAGCGGAACTCCTCTCTGCCCAGGATGGTGTTTCCTGCCGCGCTCTTCCCACAACCCACCTTCCCCAGAAGCACCATCCTCAGAGGACACGGGCAACCTGAGGGAGCAGGGAGAGACCACTGCAGATTCAGCACAGAGACAGGTGTGAAGGAACTGGCCATGTAACCATGATGACGCAGGTCTAAATCCCAAGTTAGGTGACTGCTGTCATTTCTGTACCCTGCACTACACCTGAAGCTCCTCTGTAAATATTGAAATGGGTCTAATGACTCATATAGTGCCAAGGAACTGCAGCCTCGTTCTAAACTAGAGATGAAATATAATCTAATAAATTATTTTCTGTAATTCTAAAAGCCCTGAATAATAGCCTCACAATCAAACACCTTCTGATAATGCATTAATCTCACAAATAACAAAATAAGTGTCTGGTATTATGTTTTTAAAATAATGTTTCAGAAAAATCCATTCCTTTGGAGCTGTGGTGTCCATTTTACCATGAGATCCATTTTGTACTTCATTCCACAGCTGCTTTGGTTACAGTTTGGGTGGGAGACAGTTTTGCATTGTTTCCTTCAGGATAGAGGGCACCACATATGATTATCCCATATAATTTTACCCATTAGAAATAATTTGATGCAAAATTTATATTGTAGTAAGCTGTTTTTGGAAGCTGGGAATGATGTTTCAGCTCTGAGTGTATGCACAGTGCCCTTCACACTCATACCACTGGCTAAGGAAGAAAAAACTGGCTATAAAAGAAAATTATTCATTGTATTTTTTCTGTTTCATGTTTTTCTACAAATATATTATACTTAAATCTTAACAGAACTGCACTGAGCAAAGTCACATTGTTCTCAAATAATGGATTTATTGTAGAAAACAGATTTCTTTTTAGATTTGAGTGAATGCTTTGGATGGAATGTATATTTTCAGCCAAGTTTGCGCTTATTTGCTGAAGGAATCAGGTTCTTGGCCAAGATGTCATGTGTTGGAGTTCTGACCTCGGTCTTAATGTCCCCAGGACTCATAAATGCAAATCAAGCCCAAAACATAATGAATATAATAAAATCAAAATGTAATAAAGGCTTCCAGCTGATATTCAGAGGTAGTTTTGGCAAATTATTTGCCTCTTTTTGTTGCCTGCCTTCAGAAGAGGTTTCTTGCTCACAGCCCAGCCATGAATGCAGCTTTAAACGGCTCCTTCTGACTCTCACTAACCCAAAGATTCCGGTTTGTTTGGGACTCCCCAGCCGTCCAGCTTTGGATTTATGTTTGCCTTTTGAACCGTGTATCACAGCCCATGGTGGCAAGACAGGCTGTGAGACACATCCTCTTAAAGTAATGCGTCCTCTTCCTGGCAGAGCTACCACTGTACCAGTGGCCTTAAACATGTTAAAATGGGACGCTGCAGTGGGAAGTGGTAGAGTCAGCTGTGTGCGAATATAACCATGATCATACACGCTACTGATGAATCTCTGTAGTGTATTACTTCCTTTGGGACACAGGGAAACCTGATGCAGCCAGATGCTTCTCTTGAACTGCGTACCACAGGTGATCTTATATCTTTATACACAGACATACGAAATAACATTGAGTTCCAGCTGCGGAAATATTCAGGCCCAGTCTGAGCTGACACAGAGTATCAGGACTGCAGCTTCTGTACCGACAGGTTAAAGGACCCGGGTGATAATACTGCCATTTTGGGGTGATAAGTGGTGGTTAGTTAAATCGTATATAAAAACGACTCGTAATATGGAGCCTAGACTCTGGTCTCCCCTTATGCATGTTACACATTCTGAAATAATGACATCCCTCTAGTAGTCACTTACTTGATGACATTTCCTTGATGTTTGCATTGAAGCTCCTCCTTGACTCTGAAGGTCACATATTCAGGTTCCCAGGTGATTACCAGGCATCCATCACTGCAGGTAATCAAAACTGCAAATGACCACATGCAAAAGCGTATGTGCAAATAACACAAATATCAAGTTTGCTTTGCAAACAGTTACATCTATTTATTATACAACAGTACAAAGTAATGACCATTCATGCATTTTACTATTTGATGGCAGCCTTATCTGTGGAATTGAACATCATCATTATCATTAGTATTAGCACAATCAGTCACAGTATTATTAATCAGTCAGTCAGAATATATTTGATATTGTCCTCTTAAAATATTTCTCTCAAAGCACTTCACAGATTGTATTCCATATAAACAACTGAGATTTCCTGCATGAACAGTTAATACAATCATTTATGAACAGTACAGAGCAGTAATAGTTACATTATTAGTGCAGATTATAAACCTCAGGGACAAGCAAGATGAACAATAATCGCAGCATTCCTGGATTATATGTTATAAGGATTCCCAAGGACACAGGTGAGAAATGAGTTCTCATTTAGCTGTTTGACTTAATAAAGGGAAACTAAATAAAAGACAAAGACATCAAGATGTGGTGAGAGTTCAGAACCTCTTACAGCTATATTTTAACTGTGTAATATTTTTGAAATCATCCTGTTGCATTTAGATATTCAGAAATGTGTATGTATGCATTTACTTTGATACCATAAATAACTACATACACTTTGATACCACACTGATGAGCCAATTTTATTTCAGACATTTCTGGTGATTAATGTAATCCCTGAGCATAGATGTGATACTCATAAAGACAGGCAGAGATCGCCTGAACAGCTCTGTCACCTTGTGAACATCACGGCCTTCACAAATCGAATCGAATTCCATGCACAGTGAAATGAATCACCTCTTCTAAAAAATCACTCATGAATGAAATAAGTGTTTAATAGGCGCATTTCACATCAAATTTTAGGAAGGAAACAATGAAAAATTAAATTAAATAGTTGTCACAACCACACTTGACTTGCCATAAAGGCTGAAAAGAATAATTAAAGCATTCTCTGTAGAGACACACATGATGAATGCACTTACGAAACGCTGCGCCACTTGCACTGACAGTCTTCAGAGTCCCGCCTCAGCAAAATAAAATATTCTGAAAGTAGCGACAGGCTAAGGTAACAACAGGTTCATTCAGGCAGAAAACAGTCCAGACCTGCTTAGGGATTGTGAATCTGAAAGGAAGGAGAAACAGAAAGAACGCTTTGTTCTGTGTTTAGAGAGTTTACGATGAGAGGAGCTGTCTGGCCAGCAAGCAGGCGAACTTTGTGTTTTTAAACAGCTGAAGTCGGCTTTGTTGGTGTTTGTATCCAACATGTGAGTGTATGTGTGTGTGTGTGTGTGTGAGAGAGAGAGAGAGAGAGAGAGAGAGAGAGAGAGAGAGAGAGAGAGAGAGAGAGAGAGAGAGAGAGAGAGAGAGAGAGAGAGAGAGAGAGAGAGAGAGAGAGTGTGTGTGTGTGTGTGTGTGTGAGAGAGAGAAAGTGTGTGTGTGTGTGTGTATATGAGTGTGAGTGAGTGAGGGAGGGAGAGAATATGGCAGCTCTAGGAGTGACAGTCTGACTACGGAAAAGAAAAGAAAAGTGTGTTTGGGAGCATTAAAAATGCCGTTAAATTTGTGGTTTTGACTAATATCTGAAAAACATATTCACCTGTGACTTTTTTGTATTACCATGGGAGTCAGTATAAGCCCTGAGCATTTCCGGCCGTGAGATCAGGGTTGTGCTGGTGGGGAAAACTGGAGCAGGGAAGAGCGCTTCGGGGAACACCATCCTGGGGAGGGAGGCGTTCCGAGTCGATTTTGCGGCTCAGTCAGTGACCAGGCAGTGTGAGGAGCAGTGAGGCTGACAGTGGCGTCTCGATCATCGACACCCCCGGGCTGTTTGACACGCAGCTCTCTGCTGCCTCGGTGCAGAGCAGGCTGGTGGAGTGCATCGCCCTGTCCTCCCCGGGACCCCACGCCTTCCTGCTGGTGATCGCTCTGGGCCGCTTCACTGAGGAGGAGCAGAGCACTGTGCAGAGGGTCCAGCAGATCTTCGGAGAGGCGGCAGTGAGGCACACCATGGTCCTGTTCACCCACGGAGACAAGCTGAAGGGGCGCAGGGTGGAGGACTTCATCGAGGAGGCGGGAGAGGGTCTGCAGCAGCTGCTACAGAAGTGCGGGGGCCACTACCACGTGTTCAATAACGAGAACATGGACGACCACACACAGGTCACCCAGCTGATGGACAAAAACACCGCCATGGTGTCTGATAACAGAGGAGAGTGCTACACCAACGACATGTACCAGCAAGTGGAGAGCGCCATCCGGAGGAGACAGGAGGAGCTGAAACGAAACTATGAAGAAGAGCTTCAGCAGAAGGAGGAGGAGTTATCATTGTGGGAGGAGAAACAGCAGAGGATGAAGGAGGAAGTGGATCAGAAAGAGCTGCATTTAAAAGAAAAGGAGGAAGAGATTGCTGAACTGCAGAGGAGATGTGAGCAGTTAAAGAAGGACACTGAGAAACTACAGAGGAAGAAGCAGAAAGCCAGAGAAACAGCAGAGAGGGATGTATGTCAGGTTCCTCCCCAGAAAGAAAAGTTGTACAAACGTTTGCCTGAATGCATAACTCAGTGAAGCCCTAAGAACAGGGAGAGCTATTAGTGCACAGATGCTGGCAGGGTCAGATTGCACAGGTTCCTATCATCATGACCACTAGATGGCAGCATTTCTACTTTTTAAGGGAATATATTATATACAAGGTGAAGCAAAAACACTTGCACACTTTCAATAATACAAAGACAGAAACATACAATGCGCAATTTGTGAATGATAGATGTGAAAAGACATGTACAGTAACAATACAGAGATTTTTCTCACCCTGTATATATGTACACACACACACACACACCCCACACACACACACAGAAAGTACAGAGGCTCTACAATGCTTTTCTTTACCCTTCGTTTAGACTGTATATAATGTATGTATATTTTATATATAATAATGATTACATTGATTCATTCATGCATTGATTCATTTATGCCTTAGAGACATTAAAATGGTCTTTTTTAACCACAGTCACCTGTCAGGCACGGACAAGGACTCAGCCGCAGACCACGGAGATTTTCCGTATGGTTTATTATAAACCGGCAGGCAGACTCGATAACACAAAACAGGCAGGGTCGAAACCAGAGAGACAGTCCGAAGGGAAAATCCAGAATCAGGAACAGGAGCAGGCAGGGTCGGAAACCAGTCGGGCAGAATCTCAGGCAACAGGACAAGGCGGCAGGCAAGACACAGGTCGGGGCACAAGCCAAAACACGAAAAACAAGCAAGCAGAAATCAGACGCGGGAACGAGACAGGTAAACACACTGCAACGAACTAGCAACGAGACAGGAACAGGCAGGGCATTATAAAGGGCAGAGCAGATGAGGCGATGGGGAACAGGTGAGCTAGCAGGCAGGTGGCGGCGATGCAATAACGAGGCAGGCGGGGACCGGGCGGGGAACGGGGCAGGGCTAGAACACAAGGAAAACAAAAGCACATGGACAGGGGAAGAACACAGACACACAGCTAGGGGGGCGGAGTACTGACATCACCCCAAGTAATTAAATGGCCATCAGCCAAATTAACCTGCTTTTCCATTACTGTTGCTGAAGGCTTGGTACTGGATGCCCCTGTATGCTACTGTCAGTTTGCTCTTATGGGAATTTGTTCTTATGGGTTTCTTATCCTGCTTTTGAAGTTCTGCACTGTAGACTGATGACTGGACTGTATCACTGATCATGCACATTACTGTTGGATGATGTTTACATTACACATGCCTTTAGATTATATCTGGGGGGGGGGTTCTCCCCAGCAGCAGACTTCTGTGCCTTTTGTATGTGCTTTAAAGTCTCCAAGTGCACTTGTAATAAATGACTTTGTTGTATTAACCGCCTAAACAGACTGTGATTTCCCGTCACACCTGTACACAGCCACTAAACTCAGTTTACCACAGATACATTAGTTAAACTAAAAATCTTAGTCTTGAGGGGGACTGAAAAGATTGCCAAAGGAAAACCCAGGTGAAGTGCCCAGGTGCAGAGGGTGAATTAACGTTTCAGCAAAGAGATCTTCATCACTGCTGCCCTCTGTTATTGCTATTTACATAGATTTATGGGCTGAAAACCTGGCTGACTCGGCTGGTCGACCTGCAGACACCACGGAAGGTTACATACAAATACATACGCGCATAGGCGTCTGCCAAATGAGTAAATGTAATACGCACTCTGTCTGTGTGCTAAAATACAGCATATTTGAAGAAAGCAGACAGGACGCTTTTTGTGCACAGCAGTGAATATGTACAAAATGACACCCACTGCTTATAAATGGAGGAGCAGGGCTTGGAGAGGTAGGATATGCCTAAGAGATTACTTTGAAGATGACATCTGCTTACCCTGATAGGAAATCAAGGTTAAGATCTACACAACTGTAGTTACACTATGCTAGTCCAAATCAGAGAATTGGGGACTTCTTGAGTTTTTTTACATAAGTTTTTAATGGTGGAAGCATCACCACCTGAGGACACTCACACAGAGGGTGAGGCTGAGTCAAACAGCATTTTATTACAGAAAATCAAAGGTTCACACAGGTGCAACTGCCCAGTAAGCTCAATTAATACAAGTCAGAAGCAAGCAGCTCCATCCTCCAGCCAAAACAGTGAGTGCATATCTAGCAGAGACAGCATGGGAGCACAGCTAACGTCTCCGGTAACGGTCAGAAGCAAGGCTGTTCCACCCGAAGCCAGAAATGTAAACCTCTCTTAGATGGCCTTAAAGGCTAATCATCTGCCAGTACACAATGCAAGATTACAACATCCTCTTTCCCCACATGGCAAAATTATGCTACAGACATAAGTGTTAACAGTAAAGTGCAAGATTTCATCATTCACCACTGTCTGAACTGTCTGAACAGTTTTGCTATCACATAACAAATGCTGAAATGATTCCAATTAAAAATCATGAGTTGACTTGTGAAATATCCTGCATCAGCATTGAAACCACACAGAAAAGATTTAATGAAAACGATGATACTAATAAATAATAATCAGCTGGTTTGCTGTTTAATCCAAAGTGAAACTTCTACTTAATGCAAAATGTAAAAATTAACAGAATATCTTAAACACTCTACTTTGTCTCTAGACAATTAATATATTTAGTGATGAAATCACTGAATTACATTTTGTCAAAATTCTGCAGCATATTGATGTGTTGTATGCACGTCAAAACTAGAAGTGCAATTTCATAGTGCGTGTTAAGGATGTTAAGGTAAGGAATGTTAGCGTTAGCGACTCGCCTGTGGGTTACACCCCGGGAGGGGGGGGGATTGGGAGCAGGGGGCGGGCCTTGGAGCCCAGCGCACTGAAATAATAAAAGTGTGGTTGAAATGAAGGTCTTGTTGCAGGCTGATGTTTGTACTGCAGTTCGCATGCAGGGACAGACAGGCGGAGATCACGCCCACTGGTCATGCACACTCAGATCTGAGAGCTTTGGTCCATTTTTCCTTGACCTCTGAAATAGCAGTGTCTCCCATTTCAGCTAAATAAACAGACATTTTCATTTCTTAAGGGTACATTTAATTATTGAATTGTGTGGATGTGTGTTTGTGCAAACACCTGAGCTTGTGTGTGTGTGTGTGTATGTGCGCTTGTGTGAGAGTGTGTGTGTGTGTGTGTGTGTGTGTGTGTGTGTGTGTGTGTGTGTGTGTGTGTGTGTGTGTAACTTGGCAGACACTGTTATCCGGACCTGGAAGCACAGGCTCATGAATGATGGGGTTGCAGTGTGAGACCCAGCAGAGCCTGGAGTTCAGAGCACAAAGTGCTTCATGTGCAGCAGGCAGCCAAGACACTTCTGTGTTTGACAGTCAGTGAACATTGATGTCCCAACCTGACTGGCAATGAATGCACAGGTCACACTCAAAGCCATCCCCCACTGCTGATCTGAGGTCAGTGCTCATGCTGCAAGCAGATCTGCTGCTGCTACCTGCAAGATCACTCCCTGATCTGAGGTCAGTACTGCTGAGGTGAGTAGGGAGTGAGGATGCTGATTGTCAGGATATTCTGTCTGATGTAGGGTGCTTTCACCTTAAACACACAACGTATCCCATCATAACAGCCTTCCAGCCACAACCCCTGTATACACACACTCTCAGTCCTGATGCCGATTAAACAGGCTCTCAGTCTGCCCTACTGTCTGTTGTGTTATGTGAAAATTCTGTATCTGATCAAACATCTACATGAAGCAAAACAGAATTAGCACCATTGATTGTGGACCATTCACAAAAAAATCCACAAATCAGCCAGAGTAAAGTTCCCAGTCATTTATTGGTTTATTGATCAGCTTCAGTGATGAGCTGAGAGTTCCCCAGGCTCCTGTCAGAGATGGGTGGAGAGGAGGGAGGACTGAGAGCTCGTGTCTGCTGTGGGAGAGAAGGAGACAGGAAAAGCTGTCAGCACTGCTGCCCCTGAGACAGTCAATTTACATCATCACATCAAACCATTCATATAGTGCTCAGAAGTGGAAAGGTATGGTCTACATGACCACAATAACAAATAATCATTCAAAATTTCAGTAAATATATTTTTCATAATGATTTATGTACTCTGGGACAATTCAAATCAAACACAGTGCAATTTGGCAGTAAATTTCAGTAACACAAAGGGCAGCTTTACAGTTTGTCAAGTTCAAGATTAAAAAGTAACTGGATACAAATTCAGACACAACTTTTACATTTTTGAGTCCAAACCATTTTTTTATTGGCCTGAATAATTCACTCAATTTAGGAAATATTCAATGCAATCACAATTTCTGCCCTGAAGAGAAACTCAGGAGTTGTCATAAAGACACCATGCACAAAATGAGCAGCTAGATTGGTGTTGTGAACCTGGGTGTGAATAATTCAGATATATCTGAGCTCACTACCTTTTGATGAGGGCGTAGCTAAGGCTGCATGGCTGGGTTCATCGGAAGCTCTTTAGGAACTTTAAAAGTTCCTTTTTCTGCGCACTTGGAGGTGAAACAGATGCCAGCAGGTCTGGTAAACTTGTTGCCAGGATACTCCTCCAGGACGTCCACCCCATGGTGTTGAGATGCCCAGTACCAAGCTTGACCTCCGATGAGGAGGCCACCCCCTCCTCTCACGAAATCCAGCACCTCCTCAACCTGCTCGTCGCTGTAGGCATTGCGGCAGAAGACCCCCACGGTTCCATCGTAGTTGGAGACGGTCTTGACCTTGAAGCCGCTCTTGGTCAGGTGACTAACCAGGTGGGAGACTTTATACACACCCACCCAGGCGTGAGTGTGGGGTTTGAGCCACTCAATGGCATTATCGATAAACTGACCAAATGCTGGTGTCTCAGTGGATGCTTGGATGTACTCTTCATGAGCTGCGACGACCACCTTGCCCCGGCCGTAGCGGGAGGCAGCGAGGAGGACGTGCCCAGAGGGACTCACTGCCAGGGGGATGGCGTTCTCACCGGACAGCTGCAGCTGGCAGGGCTGAGCTCCCTGTGTGAAGGGGAACTCCTCGATGCCCTTCACCAGGGCGTCGTACGCAGCGTAGTTTTCCATCCTGCTGGCTGGAGGAGGATCTGTGGGGAAGGAGATCTGATCTAAATTTAGTGCTCCTTCATTTTATGAGCATTCATAATTATGGGATAAATTCATTTTATTACAAAGTCATTACATGAAACCCCAAAATTCTGTCTAGGCAGCCTAGCAACCTGTCTGTGTTATCCCTGCTCCTGTGTCCTCACCTCCAGAAGCCATCCACTGCTGCCCACATACCTGTCATATCATACCCCACACCTCATTAAGGGTAACACAAGAGCATACACCTCAAAACTGAGAGCTAAAATTGCATTAGAATACCCTGATGAAATGAAATAATTCATAAGTAATCCATTGTACTTACTGTAAAGGTCAGGAGTTCTTACAGTGGAGAAGTCCTGTCCTTCACTACGACAAGCACACACCATTTATAGCCTGAGAGAGACCACACCCATTCAATAGGCCACACCCGTTCAATAGGCCACACCCATTTTACCCCACACACCCAAACAATAGGACACACCCATTCAGTAGGACACACCCATTTTACCCCACACACCCAAACAATAGGACACACCCACACCGTAAGACACACCCATTTTATAGGACACACCCAATCAGCAGGAGACACTTACACTATAGGACAAATCCATTTCATAGGACACACCCATTCAATAGGACACAGCTGTCCAATATGGCATATCCAAACAACAAGATGCACCCATTCTATAGGTTTATGTGTCTATAGGTATGTATGACATTACATTAGATTACATCATTTAGCAGACACACTCATCCAGAGCAACTTACAGGCTGCATTTTTTATGTTATCCATTTATACAGCAGGATATTTACTTAGGTTATTCTGAGTTCAGCACACAGCCCAAAGGTACAGCAGCAGTGTCCTAGCTGGGAATCGAACCAGTAAACTTTTGGTTATGAGTCCTCTTCCTTACCACTATGCTACACTGCCGTATGTATGAACTCTCACATAGTTTTATTCAAATTACCTGTAGCAATTTATTACTGGAAAACTGCAAAGAAGAGTGATAGAGTGTCTGAAAAGGCCTTTATCATTAGGCAAATTGATTGTAACCCCTGTATTATTGGGCGCTGAGTGTCAGCTTCTTTACCATTGGGCACTGAGAGTGTAAGCTTCTTTACCCCTAACCCTCTTGTAGCACTTTTTGATAACTACTCTTAGCATTGTGATGCACTTATTTGGAAGTCACTCTGGGTAAGAGCATTATAGCTTTCTTGTGTTACAAAATTCAAATTACAAAACGGAGTTAAATCGATTTAAATTACTGAGAATAAACTTTTAGGTTAGGTTGAGTGCAATGAACAATAACGTTTAGAACACAGACCGCACAAAAGCTGTGTCATGAGCATTTAAATTGATAAATGCCATCGTTTTTAATTAAATAATCTCACGTTGTAGCTTTAGCAAGCCACAAACTACAGACAATCTGCACTGTTTCGCAAGCATAATCATTTATTCTAATTACGCTATTGGTGTCGATTATTCTGTGAATTACTTGTTTTATTGTTAATCAAGGAGGATAAAGGGGAACAGGTTGAAAGTAATGATAGATTTAAAGGTAGTGTTCGGGCTTCCCCTGTTTCCAGGTCACCAGCCGCCACTAGAAACACTAGCACCTAAAGCAATTTTTTCGTTGTTGTCCATAAAAAAATGGTTTAATGCAATTGTATCTCCAGTTGTACCTTGTCTGGCCAACTATTGAAACTTGTTCATGCAGCGCTTCTAATATTGTTGACTCCTTATATGGTTTTTTGCTTGTGTTGTACTCTGCCTCACTTGTAAGTTGCTTTGGATAAAAGCTTCTGCCAAATTAATAAATGTAAATTTAAATGGGTCTTTAGTGTGCGTCAGATGGTGGCCAGTGAATCCGCTGTCCTTACCCCCGTGGCGAGTTCATGCCACCACTGAGGAACCAGTACAGACAGGGATTGGGACTGAGAGGATTGCCCACGTCGGGATGGGACAATCAGGTGTTCCTCAAACTAGATCAGTATAAATTACATATTGTGAAATTAATTCAATATTCTTTAACTTCAAATAAACACATCTAATGGCCTTGTACTGAAAGGGAAATTCTTTCTCTGAAGTCCACACATGAAGCCAAGGTTAATTTGCACATAGGGCCTGTTTCATCAAATGAGGGATTTTCCTAAACTTGTGCTGTGTTTTAAAGCAATGTAGTTCTGCTGCAGGCAACCCAGCTTTGAGAAATATTTTAAAAAATATACCCTCAGACAGAAAATTCATACATCACAAAACTCATCAGGACATATTTTTGTATTGTGAGAAAAGTGTTCCCTTATGGAAATGAATCACCATATCGAGTGCTCATCACACCGCTGGCCATGGTTCCACTGCAGGTTTAGCAGGACAGTAAGTCTTTGCCTGGTTTGACTGCAGTGTTGCTGAGTGAGTGTTCATAGCTGCGGGGATAGCCACAGTACAGATATGCACATTTTTACATCAGGTAGTATTTAGCATTTTCTCATTTTATTTTTCATTTTAAAAATGAAGTGAATCTGGTTCAGTCTTGCAGACATTGATGTGTTTTTAAGGTTGATGCGGGCTCAGGCGACAAAACGGCTCTGAAACTGTTAGGACGATGCAGATACATTGTTAAGGCTGTGGGTGAAAGACAAACGCTTTGCTCTGTAAACTGTCTTCCCTGCAAGAAGAAGCTATTTTACCTGAGTTTCATTAGAATATGTGCACTGTCAGCAAATTAATTAAAAATACTTTTCTGCCATTTCCAAAGTGTATAATATTCATGCCATATTAAATTTACATTGATGAACATGCAAAAGGAAAATTTTCATTTTGGCTTTAGGCCAAAAACTGTCAAACAGAGTCCTCTTAAATCCACGCAGGGCCTGTTCCATGGAAAAATGATGAATTTTCCTAAACTTGGTAAAACCTGTACTGCACTGTAATGCAATGTAATCATGCTGCCAGAGAGCCTAATCTTGAAGAACATAAAAGAAAATAGCTTCTTAGGCAGAAAAGATATTAACAATGAAGTTCCTTGGAAATAAATGGTATATATTTAAGAAAACATGCTGTAATACTAATTAATTGCTCAGTCAAGTGCTAATCAAAATACCATATAAATATATCATGCCATAGTTCCACTGCAGATTTAACAGGGAAATGCTCACCTGGTTTCTGACTGAACACCACAGACCGCTGCCCAGCAAAGAGACTGAGAATCAAACAGGGAGAACATATGTGAGACATACAGACATACACTCCCTCTACAAGGAGGCTTTTAAGACTGATTCCATCTGACCTGTAACAGTCTAAATATGAATATGTGCCTGCATTTTCTAAAAACACACCACCTTCACATTATGGAGGCATTAATTCGGTGGGAGCCTCAGCCGTATGTGAAATGAGCAGTAATGTGTGCAGTGTGTGTTCAGTCAGTACTGAGAGCAGTCCAGACCTCCCCGGAACAGAGTTACAGTGATTCCATATCTCCATCATTAAGTGTGAAATCACAACGGGTTCAATCAGATCTGGTCTTTACTGATCTGTTGTGAAGGCTTTGACTGGCCAGTGGTTAATGGCAGTTATGATTAATGGAGTCCAGGTGGTCGGTTAGTTCGTCTGAACACATTGGGATTTTTAATCTTTCTGAAAGGACAGTTTATATCCACCAGCACTGTAATGCCAGGCCCTCACAGTCTGAAGGAACAAATTCAGCTCTCCAAAACAGTAGATTAATTTATATCAGATAAAGACATATGTAATTTCTACTAATGAGAAATCAGTTGTATTGATGTCTGTTTTTAAAGAAACTACATCACTTTTTGATGCAATTAGAAGTTAGATTAGTTAATTACCTTCGAAATGAGAAACAAAAGGGTTAGGATCTGCCTTGATCCCGAGGCATTTGAAAGGTCCAGTGACGTACGAAAGCTATTGGCAGGCTTGTTGTGTGATCCTTGTAGCACAGAGACCCATCTTAAGTGTTTTTAATTGGGATAATTTAAATACATACATCATATTAATTGACGTATGATCAGCAGAAATTCTCACAGTCGGAGTAATTACACCCCCAACTCAAATCGTGCATGTAGAGGCAATCTGTTAGATATTTCACAGTCAGGATAAAACACAATTAATGCAACACTAAACATAACTGATGTCAGCTGTGGTTGGTATTCAGTCCCTTTAGGACCAGTGAGTGTTACACATGTCAACATTTTTAAGACTTCTTTTTAAAGTAAATTAAATTAAAAATGCACATGAACTGTTTAAAGCACAAAAATAATGATGAGATAATTATGATATGATTCGATTAACAGGAATTAAAAAAATCCCATGCAGGACCAGTCTTATCACCTTTATTGAGAATATATGTATGATATATATGTCATATTCGCTTCTCTGCATTTCAGCTAAACACAGTGCAGCTCTGTAATGCTGTGTTCCATGCGACAGGCGTCTGAGGGAAATATTGCGTGCATATTCTGAGCACAGCATGCTTTACCCGCATGTAACAGGCAGAGGGGTTTTGAACATTTTGCATTTTGTCAAAGCAGAATGGGTCGCGGCATAAAAGAGGTTCGGTTTCTGTTTTGAATGTGTCAGGAGTTAGAATCTAGCTGCATATCTTATCCAAAGGATGGCCCTGGCCTCCCCTTGGCTGTGTTTTTAACACAGGGACCACGGGGCCACAGCTGGGTATATCCAGCTGCATGGTCACTTCCTTCAGTTTCTTTGTCTGCATTACAGCCACATGTTTGCGTCGGCTATGAGCTCCACCTCCCCATGGCTGTGAGCTTTGCAGAAAAGAATAATCACAGAAAGCATCTCATCAGAAACCTGCTAGGGGCCTTTTCTAAGCACAGACCTTCATGTTCTAATGATTACACACTTACTGTGCTGTGATCTCACAGAAGGAATGAACCATGCTTAAATCTACAGGAGGAATATATAGCAATCTGTGCAAATAAATATTTATGCATGTGAATGCTAGCTAATTGGCTTGATGATTTCACACGTGTCATTTGGCCTGCTAGCTTAACAACACTGTCACTACCATTATGTTAAATACAAAACACAATTTTCAGTTAGATTTCATCAGAATGCAGCTACATTCCTAAACCAGCTGGCTGTCAGAGCTTGTTCTGGTACCCTGTCATATGGAACTGAAAGCCCTTGGTGACAATTCAACTGTAAAAATGTGCTGTAACAAACAATATTTAGTGACTGATGGAACTGAAGACTTGAAAGGGGTGGTGAAGCTGTCTTACAGCTGTCTTAAAGATGGCTTATTCTGCAGTGTGAAAGGAGCCTGAGTTCCCTTGTACCTGCTGCGCATCAGACTGTCTGAGTCTAAATCATTCCAGACTTCCAGTTCACTTTTTATTCTAAAGAGGACAAGTTATATATTATCATGCATTTTAACATAGTCAGTAAGTTTGACTATCATCACTGATGATCAGATTATCTGCATGCCGTCCTCTGTAAGGCACGCTTTGAGATTTGAAAGCGGCTCTGTAATGTGTTTGACATGACAGGTGACTGTGAGGGAAATATCGCGTGCATATTCTGACACCCTGGTGGAACAAACAGAGCGGTTGTATTTTATCAAAGCAAAGCGGGTCTGCCTGAGGCACAAGAGGGGTTCTAGTTTGAATGTGAGCTGGGAGCGGGAGCTGTCTACCACGCCCAGATGGAGATTTTTTTACAGTACAAATACGACATGAGCTGGTTACAGTATGTCATCAGTGCATACAGCCACTGTAAGCGGTAGATGGCAGTGACCACTGGAGTGGCACTGTTTTATGGTTGTGTGCTGTGTGTAAGAGCCTTCACCTGTCCCCCAAAACAGCCGCAGTGTCTCCGAGCAGAGGCTGGGGGGGTCAGACACCCTGTTCCCTTGCTGTCCTGAAGCTACAGACTGCCGACCAGCTGGAAGCTCTGGCACTGATGTTCAGGAAGGCCGTCTGGAAGCTGCAGATGCTAACTGGCTGTCCAGTGAGCTGGGGCTGTTTAATCAGCTGTCTGCGTGTGCAAACTGTTGGGCTGGATGGAGCTCAGGGAGGCCAGAGCTTCCTCATTTCCTTTGGGGGAAGGCATGTTAATTTAGGGGGGAGACAAGGAGAGCTCCAGCACTTTAGGCTGAAAGCAGTCAGTGTGGTATCCAACCTGACCACACGACAAAAGAGCAAATGGCAGTCTAACGTTTACACAGAGCAGGAAGAATCCAGATGCAGAGACCACACAGATGGATTACAAAAAAACAAGGTAACTTTTACAAAAGGCTCAAGGAAACCAGGGCCCTACACAGGGGAGCACACACAGGGGAGCACACACACAGGGGAGCACACACAGGGGAGCACACACACAGGGGAGCACACACACAGGGGAGCACACACAGGAGGCACACACAGGGGAGCACACACACAGGGGAGCACACACAGGGGAGCGCACACAGGGGAGCACACACAGGGGAGCACACACACAGGGGAGCACACACACAGGGGAGCACACACAGGAGGCACACACAGGGGAGCACACACACAGGGGAGCACACACAGGGGAGCGCACACAGGGGAGCACACACAGGGGAGCACATAGGGGAGCATACACAGGGGACCACATAGGGGAGCACACACAGGGGAGCGCACACACAGGGGAGCACACACACAGGGGAGCACACACAGGGGAGCACACACAGGGGAGCACATAGGGGAGCGCACACAGGGGACCACATAGGGGAGCACACACAGGGGAGCACACACAGGAGAGCACACACAGGGGAGCACATAGGGGAGCACACACACAGGGGAGCACACACAGGGGAGCACATAGGGGAGCACACACAGGGGAGTGCACACACAGGGGAGCACACACAGGGGGCACACACACAGGGGAGCACACACAGGGGAGCACACACAGGGGGCATAGGGGTTCAAGACTGAGCGATGAACCAGAGAACAAGCAGGGCTTATATAGCCCACAAAACACACGACCAAGCTAACTACACACAGGTGAAACAGACTAACCAAATGCACAAACAGGAAGGCAGGACATCTGGTGGAAGTCCGGGGAAGCGGCAGCCGGAAACTCCAGACAGGCTGTGAGGACACCTGCTGGTCGTTGTGGGAAGCGGTCTCTGAAACGCTGGCCCTAACAGAGTGAGCACACTCCTCCTGCCCCAGCCTTTCTTACACAGTGCAGCTACCTGCTCTGTCAGCCCGGGGCTGTAGGAGTTTTGTCTCATTACGTTACATTACTGGCATTTAGCAGATGCTCGTGTACAGAGCGACTCACATCAATTACAGGTATTTACAATGTTACCCATTTATACAGCTGGAGCTATTTATACAGCTATTTTACTGAAGGTTATGAACCTTGCCAAAGGGTGGAGCAAGCAGTGCCCCCCAATGGGAATTGAACCGGCAACCTTCCAGTTATGAGTCTCACTCCTTTACCACTATGCTACACTGCCGCCCTGTCTCATAGATGAGAATATTGATTTATCCTTTTCATTTAGACACAAATCCCCCTCTGTAAAGACTTAAGTAAATCATAGACATCCACACCTCTGGTAGAGTGGCCTGGATTTTAAATACATTGTGCCTCAGTATTACATTGAGATGTTTTGTTTCTGATGCTTGATGCTCTGATGTTTCTGATATCGTGCTGGAAGTCACTCTGGATAAGCGCTGCATGCAGTGTAATGTTATGATGCAGCTGCACACACACTTCGAATGAACAGAATTCAGTTTCAAGGCTGGTTTGGCTGAAAGGTTGAAGGCTGAAGTTTGATGATATTGTTTGATATGCCATGCACCGACAGTTCATTTAGGGAAGCACTGCCATGGACGCACAGTAATGTTTTTTGGGAGGGTGTGACGTAGTGTGCAAGCTTTAGACGAGAAGCCAGACTGAAATGGCCGCTCCGGAGATGATTCCTGAAGATGCCCAAAAACGCAGTCTGAAGAGGTGAGGCGTCACAAGGTGGGGACCGATTCTGACCTGAAGGAGGCAATGAGCTCATTGAGCTCAATGAGCTCATCTCTGTCGCCACCACTAGGGGGCGACAGAGAGACTTTTAATAAGGTTTGCTGTGAACGTGAGGCCTCGGAAAAGAGCAGATAGGAATCACACAATAAATAGTGCCTCCCAGTGTGACGTTTCCCTTGCTCTCATTGTTCAGTCAGATGCTGTTTTTTGCAAGGTGTCCCGGCTGGACTTTTCACATTTCCTCTCCTGCTGTTGTGTTACGCCGCTGGGACTCTCGGTTGCTGTGGGTGAGTCACAGCACTGGCCCTGAGCGTGACTCTGAGCTGTAGGAGTCACTGCTCTCCTGTGAAGCACCTCCCCCAGCCTCTCCGGAGACCCACAGAGGAAATACATAACTTTTTAATTTTACTTTTTAAACTTTCAAAAAAAAAAAATGTTACTATTAAACCACTGTATTTTGTCTGACCTATTCCATTTCACCTCAGCTTACTGCCAAAATGTTTACATTCATCCTGTTCTATTTAAATAACCCTTGTGTGCAAATTTGTTCAGAAAGAACTGACCTTTTGAGTTAATATAAGTGGTATTACAATGAAAGTGGAATAAACAGAAATTCACACCTGACCGATGACAGCTGCCCATTGGCTGCCCTTCTGACTGGGCTGTGTGAGGGGCTCACCTGAGTGGGTGGCAGTGTAGCATAGTGGTTAAGGAGCAGGATATGTAACCGAAAGGTTGCCGGTTTGATTTCCTACTGGGGCACTGCTGCTGTACCCTTGGGCAAGGTACTCAACCCACAATTGCCTCAGTAAATATCCAGCTGTATAAATGGATAACATTGTAAAAACCTGTAATTGATGTAAGTTGCTCTGGATAAGGGCATCTGCTAAATGCCAATTATGTAATAATAATAACAATAACCTGAGTTGTAATTCTGCCTATGAGAAACAATTCATTCAAGAAAATTGTCTCTTTCCTCTGTTACCAAAATCTGACCAAAAGTGACAAGAACATTATCATCAGTAAATTGATCATGAAGCTGTAATTGGTCATTGATTGGGCAGATTCCATAGGTAGGATTAAAATATGAGTAAT